>MU826860.1:700267-724081 GCA_029204205.1 Desmophyllum pertusum
TCTCTTAAATTAACCGAATGTAGAGTCGGCTGAGATGGCAATTAAAGACAAAGAACTACTTATTTGTAAGTAAGTTGCTTTTATTTAGTCAAAAACCCACATTTCCTATAGCTCATGGTTCAAGTCAAGATTAAAACTTGTGACTCGGCCGTTTTGAGCATAATTTCTATAACTTGCGATGATTTAAGATATTTGCGTTGACTTTGACCGCCCACAACGCTACGCAAGATTGCCACCGTTTGTACGCCTAATCCAAGTCGACGCATTGGTCTTGCTATTTATTTATTTATTTATTTATTTATTTATTTTATTTTATTTATTTATTTACTTGCTTGCCTGTTTTTGTTTTTGCTTGCTTATACTTGCTGATACTTGCCATTGCATCGAGCAGGGGTTTTTGTCTGCTAGTATACAAATATTTTGATAATTGAAAATTAAAGTTATGTGCTTTTCTTCCTAGTCCATTGATATCTTACCTTCCACAAAAAGTTTCACCACTTTCTGAACCTGTCCAAGACATTTGCCGCTTTACAAACGTAACTCCCCGAGTCCATTGTAACCAGTAGTGCTGATCTGTAGCTTATTATCTGGACCGTCATTATTTACCAGTCCTGTGCCACTTATTTTACTCCAGGATACAGTAGGCTTTGGATTACCATCAACTGAGCAGTAAAACGTGGCGGGTCTGGTTCTGAGTCACAGTGAGTGAGGCAGGAGATACAATCACCTCTGGAGCAGATATGGACTCTCCTGGTTCCCCTTTAGGTCCCGGATGTCCAGCAGCTCCTGCATCACCTTAAAAAAAAAACATCAACAAAAAGTTATGATTGTAAAGAAATTTTACAGATCCCATTGAAAGTGGCAAACTATTAGAATTTCACATTCTGAAAGAGTTATATCTAATGCCAGAAGGTCACAGATGACAATATTTCCTTGCATTAATGAAGTTTCTCACGCATTGAGAATAGGATCTAAGTCATTTAACCCTATTCTGCCAGGGTTTTTTTTCGTTCGTGAGGCCTGGGGGGGGGGGGGGGGGGAGTCACCCCCATGTATTCGAAAAGTATTGATTGCTATCAAAATGAAAACATACATGGTGTATAAAAACATCCACAAATGTTTATTTTAGTGGCAGTAAGGTGTCAATTATGACGTCATACACGCCATAATGACGTCATGCATTTAAAAAATCCACCATCTTGGGACCCCAAATCTTGGATTTCTATTTTGTTCAGAAATGTCAGAAAATTTCCAAATCTGATTTAAAAATCAAGAAAAATATAAAGATTCTAAAACGGCAAAGATTTTGGAAGGATTACATTTGCGTAAAAACGATCTGTATCTCGAAAAGTGTTCATGCTATAAAAATTAAAACTTATCTGGTGTATAAAGTATTCAAACATGTTTATTTTAGTGACTGTAGAAAAACGTTCTAAGACACACCCTTCGTCTCGCTCACGTGTCATGCCATGTGGCATCGTTGAAACATTATATCTGTTTTGTTGTGTACAGAAACCGGTTTTACTAGTATAGCGCAGCATGATCACATGATAGGAACATAATAACTTGTACATTGTAGACTTTGATCAGTTGTTCGAGTTACGATACGAAGTTGTTAGTCCGCGTCCACTTTCGAGTTACGATACGAAGTTACCAGTTGCGAGTTGTTGTATGTAGGGACGTAGTCATTGCGAATTAAACGAATTAACGAATATACGAGTCGAACGTTTATTACAGTGGGACAGTCATGAACAATTATGCTATCATATCACGCCAAAATAAAACGTCATACTTTAAAAAATGTCCGCCATCTTAGATCCGAAATCTTGGATTTTAAATTGTTTCAGAAATGTAAAAAAAATCACCAAATTTTGTTTTGAAAAAAAAAATCGAAAACAATACAAGCAGAAATGCAAAAAATGCAAAGTTTTGGCAGAAAAACTCTTCGCAAAAAGCGGAAATCTCATGAAAACTGAAAAATCAAGCTGAAGATACCAAAGTTGGGTAAAATGACCTGTCAAAACTTGGTTGCCATGGAAACATAAAGTCGCGTGACACAAAAATTGACACAAAAAACTGTTCCCAGATAATTGTTTGAAAAGTCATAAATTTTGGCTACAATTGCTTGCTCTTTATGTACGATGAATTTGAATCGGCGAGCACTTTCTGCCCTCCCCCCCCCCCCCCCCCCCCCCCCCCCCCCCCCCCCCCCCCCCCCCCTTCGGCAGAACAGGTTTAACCCTTTCGCGGCCAAACTCGTCACAAGATGACATTTGGAGTAGTAGACAGATAACCACTTGTAACGTCATCAATTTGTAGGTGACCAGATTGTTTTGATAAGCAACTAACACATGGAGGATTGATCTTCCCACAACGTGTGTCCATTTTGAATATTGACTAAATTATGACAGAGGTAGTCGAAAAACACATGTTCAATTATTGGTGCAAAAATGGTGGTAAAATAGGCCAATACACCCATCATTGATCAATGTCTCATTTCCAGGTTTTTTGAATGGTTAAGACCAAAACTTTTCCAGCTGATAGAAAGGAGATGTTGTTGACGCAAGCAAGTAAATGTTGTAACATTGATAAAAACCACCAATAGTGTGTTGGCGGTTAAACCATGCAACTTCTCCAGAACATTACCTTTTTCACCTCTCACTCCAGGAATCCCAAGATCTCCCATTATTCCTTGTTTTCCCTGTTCACCTGCTGTTCCCATGATACCTGAAAAATGAAAAACATCAACAATGACTATGTTACGAGATGACAACATATTGTTATTTGAGTTTTTAGCTTAGAGTAATAGGAGTTAATAGTCAATTAATTGTCTTAATATGCCTCAGTTTCAAAACGAGTCCAATCCCTAAACCTTTCAAATGGAAATGAGTTTGATTTGCATTTGAATGATCTTTTGAGTAAAACCAGAGGTCTATACCAGAGGTATCCATCTCTGGTATTGGGTCTTGTCCAATCAGATTCACGTTTAGGCTATTTTTAAACCATTTGCCCGCGAACCAGTAGCCAATCACGTTGAACCATTTTTAATGCGCGCTACGCAAAGGAAGAAACTTTGGCCAAGAAAAGCGAAAAAATAAAAAGCGAAAGGCGTCACAGCAGAATGGCATAATTGTTATTAAATACTTCACTAAATTGAGGTTAGACTTCGGTATTACTTTTTGTAAACTATCAATCGACGAGCGGATTTTTCAGTACGTCCAATCTAAATGAAGCATGATTTGTATGGAACTACGGCGGCAAAAGTCTTGCGCGGTGTTCAGTTGGCAAGTTGAACGAAACGCGAATTAATCTTCCCTCAATCCGGCTCCAAAGTTTCGTATATTCTGGAAAATTGTGCAGATCCCAAATAATTATAGAGCTGAGCATTACATTAATTTTACAAGTTGGACGGACAGCTGAACGGAGCCCGAAGGTTTCTCTAAGTCTTGTTTACGACGGACAAATCTAGAGAGACTACAGAATCTGAGCTTAAAATCAAGTTGACTGATGTAAAAGTACAAAGGAACCCCTCAATATCTACATAGATGGAGAGAAAGAGAGTGATTTCACTGTGAAGTGATCTTCCAGTTGTACCATCACGAACGCTTGACGAACTGCCGTTCATATCCGATAAGCTTATTTATTGCATGTAATCGACAAGCCTCTTCGAAATACAAAGTAACAATACTTAACATAGGCTAAGCTTAAACTTGTGTTGTAAACTGGTTTTCATCTTTGGCCGAATTAATTGTGTCCGCAATTACTTCGACGCCCCGGCGAGCGGCGGAGCCATAACAAAGATTTGAAACCGGAAACCGCGCAAGAAAAGCCTCTGGCACCCAGGGTAACAAAGCGCCTGGAACAAATTAAAATTGTCGAGATGGCGCGTTCACTGACCATATTTGTCGGGCATGATGCGTGATTGGCTGCTGGAGTTAAAGGGAACTCGGAAATGGCTTATTGAAGTGAAGTGTAACATGCAGTTTGATTTTAAAGAATCGGACTGAAGCTGAAAATTAAGCTAAAAAACACCAATGTTGGGTAAAACGACCTGTCAAAACGCGCTTCCCATAGAAACGTCATAGTACGTGATGAAACAATCGACACATCACCCAGAAATGTGTTTAGCAAAAGTCACGAGGTTTGGTCATAACTACTTGGATGCTCTTTCAGTAAGATAAAGTTGAAATACTACTACTACTGCTACTACTACTACTACTACTACTACTAAATACTACTACTACTACTACTACTAAATACTACTACTACCACTAAATCAGCGTGAGCACTTTCTGCCCCCCCCCCTCCCCCCTTCCCCAGAATAGGGTTAAGAATAGGGTTAAGCCAATTCAGAGCATTCAGAAGCTAACAGTGGTGGCCACAGCAAAGCATGTTTACCTTTTTCACCCCTCACTCCAGGAATTCCAAGATCTCCTTTCATTCCTTGTTTACCAGGTTCGCCTGCTCTTCCCATGATACCTTTCGTTCCTTTTCTTCCCTTAGTTCCTTTCGGCCCTCGTTTGCCACGATTTCCTTGAATTCCTTTTGGTCCGGGGGGCCCTGCCACACAAACTTTGTCAGGAGAGAGGCAGTAAGACTCCACAGATTCCGCAATAATCGAAGTCACGTATCTCTTGAATCCATCACTAGCATCTTTTAGGCCAACAGAATCATTGCGGCGTATTTTTAAGCTGCGGCGGACAATTTTGGCTTTGATCATGTCTGTAGGAAAATAAAAGTGTAGTTTATATGTCTGACTGCGCGAACAAGATATTAAGATATTATAAAGATTGATCCACAGAAAACTTACATAAATCTTTACATAATTAGAAAACAAGGGACCAGAACAAAGAAAATCATCAACTCGGGATACTGTTTCTCGGGTATACGGTATACGGTATTTGGCATATTTTGGAGACAAATCAATATATAATTTTTAATACATATGAAGTTGAAGTTTAACCCTATTCTGCCTGGGCTTTTTTTCGTTCGTGAGCCAAGGGGGTGGGGGGGGGGGGGGGTCTTTTGCGTCGCTCCCCCACTATCCGAACGCCTGGAACAGGCTACTTGGTCACTTGATGTACGACTTAATGTCTAAAATTGGCAAGGATAATTGATAATGTATGCACTAATTTGTCAAGTTTTGTTCAAGTTCAATGAAGGTCTGGCTGTTTATGAAACAAAATACACGGGTCACTGTAAGTTGGCATGACTCCATTTCAACTTCCCCTGATTAAAGTCCATCAATTAAATATAACTGAATTCATTGAAAAGGTACTTTTCATTGGCGGAGTTAAATAGTTTTTAATCAATAATTGTGTTATATAATGACGAGACAATTGCAAATTATGGCATTAATCTGTCCTGTAAACAACGTTAGTAGCTACGCAGTGACTATACTATAGTGTCACCCGATCATACAGTGAGAGTGAGTGAAAATGATCCATGAGGTCCATGAGTGAGTTTGAGCCGAGTGACATTATGTCTCGCTTGCTAACTGAGTTCGCTGCTGGTCGCCTTATAAAAATACATCTTCTTGTACTTTAAGTTTACGATGTTCCTAAATAAATATCAAAATACATAGTGACTGAAAATAAAACACGATCCTGTTAATCTAACGTTTGATACTGAGCCAGACAAAGCTGCAGTAGGTTTGGATGCCAACGGCATGTGAACAACAAGATATGTTCCTTCCCTCCCTACATTACTTACCATTGGCAATATTAAAGTCATTTTTCGCAGGGACTTGATAAGTAGTTCCCTCGGGTTTCAAAGCTTCTTTGATTTGTTGAATTTGCAGCGTGAACTTTGAATCCATCATTTTCGTGTCATGGACCACTGTCTCCATTCTCATAAACAGCGCGATCGTCATCAGAATCGCGACAACAGACAAAATCAAGGAAGCCTTGTAAAGATTGTCGCTACGTTTCTCAGTGGAAATCATTTTCACCTCTTTTACACAGAAATCCATCGCTCTTTGTGAGGGGAGATGTGAAACAGTGCAAATTCACGAAACGCGTTCAAACCAACACTGCACGAATTCTTCAGCAGGTCGAGACTCATTTGGCAAAACAAATATACATTACGGTAAAATGATCGATCCAGGAGGCAGAAAAACAATAATCAATTTAACCTCATTGGTGCGGTGACCTTTTTTAATTTAATTTTATATTTTTTTCTGGGAAATTAAAAAAAACTCGCTTTATATAGACATTTTTTTTTTTTTTCATTTTTCATTTGTTTTATGTGTTTAACAACAAGTGAAAAGTATGAAGGCGATCACTTATTTCTCGAGCATGTGCCTGGTTTGAAGTTTACATTCGATTCCGCCATTTTATTTCTAGATACAGTGGAACCCCGATTTAACGAACCTCGATTTAACAAAGTCCCCGATTTAACGCACAAATTTATTCAGCCCGGCCAGAAATACAATAAAATGTACGGAAAAGAACCCAGATTTAACGAACCCGATTTAACGAAATACCCGATATAACGAAACACCGTGATTAAAAATATGGCGAGGATATTTCATAATCAAATGTATGATCTACGAAGAAGACTCGACCGAAATCGATGAAACCGATTGATAAGATCTACTATGTTTTCGCCACATTGATCCTAGTATCAGTTTTACTAAGGGGGTAATTACATGGCGAATTTCAGCCCGGCTTCCGAAACACAATCCTCTTGAAATAAAGTTAGCGATTACATGGACGAGGTTTCAGCCCGGGCTTAAATTCAGCCCAGGCTGAAAATTCCAGCCAAACCGGGCTGGAATTTTCAGCCCGCCAAAACGGGCTGTGTCAGCCCGGCTGACACAGCGGCAAAATGAGTGCGCATGCTCGGCTATTTTGGCGTTATGACGTCCCTGGGGACGAGAATGACGAAAACATAGCTCAAATAGTTCATGTTTTACTTACGATCGCTCGACTTCGAGCGAAAAATTCACTATTGTTGCAAAGATAATTTGTTTGCTAAAAAATACATGTAAAAGAATAGTCTCTCTCGGAATTGTTTTCAAGGTAAAAACCTTATCTGTTCCGTGACGGCCCTATCCACGCGAAATGAAAACAAATACCGGGAATTTTGAATTGCCCCCATTATGTTTGTATGGAAATGAGCGAGCAGGCTGGCGCACGCGCACGCGCACTCATGTTGCCGCTGTGTCGCCCGGGCTTAAAAGTGAACTTGGGCATGCGCAGTGATTGCGTTTTGGCTAAATTGTAGAATGCCCGGCAACGTATTTGCAAGCCATTGAATAAGAATGGTCCTTTTGTTTTTATATACACGTGCAGCCAATGTAAATAAGTTGCCGGGTATTGTAAAATCGCTCCTGTGTTTTTAAACAAGATGGAAAAAAGGTTCCAGTCCCGGGGGGGGGGGGGGGGACTCCCTATAATGGACTATACGGGAGCTCCGCCCGAAAGGGGTACCTTTCAGACTGGAGGTATATGAAAGGGTAGGGATTTCACGAGTTGGAGTATAGAAAAGGGTAGCGATTTCATGAGTTGGAGTATAGAAAAGGCTAGGGATTTCACGAGTTGGAGTATAGAAAAGGGTAGGGATTTCACGAGTTGGAGTATAGGAAAAGGGTAGGGAAAACTGTCATTTAGGTATGAGGTGGACTGCAGGTTTCAAGTTCTTAGCCATCGTAAAACAGCTTCCTTTCACTTCCTTCTGGGGATAAAGGGTATAGAAAAGGGATGCAGTGTTTCTACTGTAGGTATGTGAAAGGGGTACCATTTTCATAATTTCTATGGAAGGTATATGAAAGGGGTACCATTTTTCCATGAAGGGATATGAAAGGGGTACCTTTTCTGTCAAAAATGGTATATAAAAGGGTAAGGGGTTGGACCTCTGGGCGGAGCCTCCCGTATAAAACTTTTTGAGTAGATCAGAGGGCTCCTGGGGAAATAAAATCGAAAATCTTATTCGATGTGTCGCGAATTTCAAATCGAAAATGGAATATAACAACAGCTTCGTTCTTCAAACGTTCAGCCGATCAGTGTAAATAAGTTGCCGGTTATTCAAATCGCCCCTCATTCTCTGATGACTCTTCCCGCGCAATTTCAAATTTGGCAGCTGGGCTGAAATTCAGCCCGGGCTGACATTCGTCATGTAATCGCCAACAAAATCCCAGCCCCTTACCGGGCTGAAATTCGCCATGTAATCACCTCCTAAGACCTAAGATAATAATATTCTTCCATTGTCACCAATCACGCCAAATCGCGATCGAATTTAGAATAACAAAAACAAAACTATTAATCTAATTAATATGCACATTAAAGTGTGATTAATGTTTAAATTCAAAACGATATACACTGGCTCTGAACAGTTACTATATAACTAACAACATTAATAAAACGAGCTTGGATGTTGTAAGTAAATAGGTGTGTCAGCCAGCAGTCACATGCTGTGGCTGAGTACTGGTAGTTAGTTGGGCAAGTCGCTAACGTCTGTGATAGGATCTCCTCTTCCACTATCGCCGTTTCCGTTCCTGTTTCCATTTTAAAACCGTTTTCATGCACACGGTACAGCGGCTCACATGCTCGCGCTGGTTTCCTGATTTAATAATCCGCGCTGTTGGTGTTCGGAACTGTTCCTCGTCGCTGATGGTACTTAGCCAGAAGCTGTATGTGCTGCCATAGTAGTGGCATGTCCCACGACCGTGGCATTCTATGAAGGGACTGGCACGGAAGTCCTCCAGTCAGGAGCCTGGGGACGAAAGAAGTGGCCAGATCCATCGTTGCCAGCGCTCATGGTGCTGTCGGGAATGACGGGAAAAAAAAAAATAATGATGATAACAATATTTTAACAGGAGGCTCCTCTCACCGGGGTTGTTTTCAGGGAGGTCCTGAATTAAATTAATCATTAAATAAATGACATGCCCAGGGAGGGGTAAGGGACACTTTGAACGCCCTATTTTACCCAAAACCCGACAAAAAAGTTTCGTTTCGTAGGTCATGTCTCAAAAGGAGCTATGTCACGATAATTTCACCTTCAAATTGAAGAAAGCCTCAAAATAATAGTTTACTAAGGCAGAAAAACACACAAAGAGGTAATAATAAACCAAATAAACAGGAAGAAGGATGCATATGGTTGAGGAGGGAAACGATCAAGACGGGACTGCGAACGGCGAACTTGAATGGCCAATTTTTCAAGATGCACAAACTGTGATGTAGCTCCTATAATCTGTCTACTATGATCTCTCGGGAACCTCTCATTTCATACGACTGTTACCAATCTTGACTATTTTAAAAGCAGCCTCTGCCTTTTCCTATTGTTTGTATTTTGGCTTGTCATGTGAGCTTGTCAAAATATAATCCAGCCATACATGCTACAATACAACTGTCTAATAAGACATATATCTGGCCGCAGTACAGTGTAAGTTTTACTCACCATGAGGAAGCTGTAGCCACTCCAGAGTGGTTTCCAATCCTCTGGGCAGTCTGGCTCGATCATGCTCTGGTTAATGAAGCGCCATGACCATGGCAGGTGCCTCGCACACGCGACAGCGGCTAATGAAGGGTTGCACGTTGTGGTCTTGAACAGGCATTCATGGGAATAGGCTCAGATGTTGATAGCCAGAAGGTGTAGTCATTGCGCGAGGCCAGGTAGCAGTTTTCGTTTCAGGTTACAAAACAGGAAGGGCAAGGTGCTGAATTTAGGGAGACAGGAGCCGGTTGGCCTAAATCTTGGCCATGAACTATCTCGTTCCCTGCACAGGAAAGCAAGCTGTACCCTTCCCACAGGGGCACTGTATCGTTCGGGCAATCAGGAAGGTGCGCTGTTTGGCTGTGCCGTACAAACATAGAACCCCAAATCTGTTTCTTCCGACCGCCCAGGAAGACTGAGACTCGCTGCACCCTTCAGTCCCTGTTCACCAGGGGTCCGGTGAGACCTACCAATCCATTCCAGCCCTGCGTCACCTAACAGAAATATAGGCACGCAAGGCGTGCGAGAGTTAAACTAGAACATGACTCTGTAAATCTCGTGCCCAGATCACCCTCTGCCACGCAAAAGGGAGATCTAGGTAAAGTTCGATTTCAAGGCCGATATACGGGCCTTCCTGTGTTCTCAGTTGTCCTTCGGTCTGTTGTGTTCGAATAAACATGGATGAATCCTGGAATTTGACGGAGTTATTCTGAGAATTCTTCGAGACAGAGGTTTGTGAAAACTTTGCTATAAAAGCCACAAAAGAAGCTTTTGCGGGAGGTCGTTTTTAAAGAAAAGGGACTGTTGACACTGTTTAGTTGTTCTTCCGACAGGCTACGGAAAATCTCTAGCGTTCCCGCGAATATGTGAAAATGTTTTCAGTAGCGAGAGCCAATCACAGCACACATTAGAATAAGACGATATTTTAAGTAGTATCCAATATAGAATAGCGTTATTTCGAACTTTACCAGATCTCACTTTCAGTGTCAGACAGAGTGGGATCTGGGTACGAGATTAATGACTCTGTACACTCCTTCCAGCTCCTTGTCACCTAAACAGAAAAGATAGGCACGCAAGGCGTGCCAGAGTTAAAATTAGACATGACTCTGTACACTCCTTCCAGCCCTTGTCACCTAAACAGAAAGATAGGCACGCAAGGAGTGCGAGAGTTAAACTAGACATGGACTCTGTACAATCCATCGAGCCCTTGTCATCCTAAACATAAATATAGCAACATGGACGTTAAGCCAGCTGGAACAAAATGAGAATGAGAGTCGCCGACAGTTGCATGTAAGTTTTCTACAACCCTCAGCGACTATTTATAAGCCCGGGTCAGATGACTCCGTACTTTGACAGGTGAAAGGCATATCAGTGTACATCACCGGAAATTTCTGTAAGCGTCCTAAGACTTTTGATAATTTTAAGATACTCGGAAAATCCAGTTAGCACAGCATCACAGCAAATACTCCTAATGCAAAATGGATTTTACGTATAAAAAGGCTTAACATATTTCTACTGTAGCCAAATCGTACTTTCTTGAAAAGGATGTAAAACAGAACAAGTACCTTTCTGTCCTTCCGGTCCATCAATTCCCGGGTCACCAGGTTCTCCTCTAGGACCCTCGGGCCCTGATGACCCGCGGGGCCTGGCTTACCTTTTATCACCACCAAGACCCGCGAAACCATCCTCACCACGCTCGCCTTTCTCGCCGGGAGAGCCTGGAACCAAGTATAGATAACTGATAAGTACACGTATCTAGAAAACTGAAGGCTAAAAGTTGTCTCCAGCGACTCATCTGCAATATTTCCAGGCTAACAGTCACAGAGGCCATATCAAGTTTCGGGGACCAATCATTCAGAATTGGTGTGTTCTTCACTTCACGAAGTCGCTGACCCCTACTGTTGTTTGCATTTCTAACATAAGTAACCCATTATTTAAATGTGGTAAAAGTTAAGAAAAAAGTCTCAATGTTATAAGATTTATGTTAGAATCGCACTTAGGTTTTTTTAATTGATCATAGAGTTTTTTCTTTTTAATTTGGGCTTCGTTGTTACTAGCAGGAGCAGATATGTTATTTTCGATTCATTCGTAGACTTTAGAGAATCCCAGAATTTGTTATTGTTATTGTTATTGTATTGTTATTGTTATTAACTAAATCATGAGTTTTAGAATGAAAAATAACCGCTTTTTATATTAAAATAATTGTGTAAAAGTTTTATTTTGCAAATTATATTCATTTCTTATTTCAGTATGTAGAGGACTGCGATGTTTTTGTTAGATAATCGCTTTAAGGGATATTCTTAAAGTTTTAACATTTACATCAAACATTTATGAGTACACGGTTTATGTGAGAAGCACTGAAACGTATGTGGGCAGATCCCCCCCCCCCCCCCCCCCCCCACTTCCGTAATTTAACGAGGATTAAAGCCTCTCACAATGACATCATGCAAATCATGTTACCTTTTTCACCCCTCACTCCAGGAATTCCAAGATCTCCTTTTCATTCCTGTCTACCAGGTTCGCCTGCTGTCCCCTGATACCTTAAAAATTAAAACATAAACAATGACAGATGCCTTTTTAAGTGCAAGATAGTAGCATTTCACATTCTGTCCTAGTTATTGATTGCTACTGATCTGGCTACGAGATGACAATATCTTGGTTTTTCTCTTAGAGTATAGGAGTTAATTGTGTGCGGGCGGGCAGATAGGACATTCAAAATCGGCCACCACAGCGCGGGGGGAAAATTATAACTTTTCCACTATTTATTCAAATTTGCATCAAATTTTGCACCATCAGATTGCCTAATTATACAGGTGTTCTTTTGTCGATTTTGTTGTCTCCTTTCACAGGAAATTCGTATCTGTGAATAGCAGCAATGTAGTAAGGAACAGCGCGCTAGCTCAGGGTAATAGCACACTCGGTCATGATTAAATTTCTCCCATTCTGCCTGGGCTTTTTTGTTCCAAAGTGAGCCTGGGGGAGGATCGAGGGAGGATTTATCACCAAGAGTATTCATGCTATGAAAATGAAACTTCTATGGTGTGCAAACCGTCCACAAATGTTATTCAGAGTGGACAGCCAAAGTAGGGTTTTACCGATTGTGCTCACAAAAGTGGCATGCTCCTGGCAGTGCTCGTTTTTTTCCTCAAAATTATGCTAAAATTATGCTCATTTTTTGAAATTACGCTACTTCTGGTAAAAAAGTTTTTTTAAATGTTAGAATACAATGTGCCTTTTGTTTCAAAAAAGAAAAACAAGACTTATTTTTTTTTGTAACATTGTCCAGCATTTACTATTTTTACCTCCTTTATTCACAAGTGGTGTAAACATAGCAAATCATCTTACAAGGTATACGTAACTTCCGCCATCTTGATGGCCGCCACCTTTGTTTTGACTTCCGACATCTGAGAACTTGACACGATCCAAGTGAAACTTCCGGCTTTTGACTCGTAAAAAATTAGTAAAATTAATGAATTGGGGTTTGAAAAACAGGCTTTGAAACACAAATCAGTAATCAAGATATGACTTTTGGCTGATAATCTGCTTTCAACATACCAAAATATGTACGATTATACTAGCATTGCTACTTCGTCAAAACTACTCGTTTTACCAAATTATGCCAAAAAGTGCTTGTACAATCAGTAAAAGCCTACAGCCACATGTCAATTATGACGTCATGTCTAAAAAAAAATCAATGCAAAAACTGAAAATTTAAGCTAAATAACACCAAAGTTAGGAAAAAATACTTGATGCCATGGAAACGTCAAGTCACGTGATCAAACAATTTACACACCAAAATGTTCCCAGGCATTGTTTAGCAATAGTCACAAACTTCGGTCATAATTGCTTGGATGCTCTTTAAGTACGATCAATTTGAAATCTGCTCGGGCACTTTGCTCCCCCCCCCCCCCCCCCCCCCCCCCCCCCCCCCCCCCTCTCTGGCAGAATATGTTAAGCAATTCAGACCATACAGACGCTAAAAGCAGCGGGGGGACACAGCAAAGCATGTTTACCTTTTTCACCCTCACTCAGGAATTCCAAGATCTCCCTTCATTTCGTGTTTACCGGGTTCACCTACTGTTCCCATGATACCTTTCGTTCCTTTTTACCCTTGGTTCCTTTCGGCCCTCGTTTGCCAAGTTTTCCCTAAATTCCTTTCGGTCCGGGGGGGCCTGCCACACAAACTTTGTCAGGAGAGATGCAGTAAGACTCCACAGATCCGCAATAATCGAGGTAAACGTATCTCTTGATTCCATCGCCAAACATATTTTAGACCAACAGAATCGTTGCGGCGGGTTTTTAAGCTTCGGCGAAACAATTTTTCCTTTGAATATGCCTATGGAAAAATAAAATTTTAGTTTTTATGTACTGACTGTGAGAATAAGAGTTTCAATTATAATCATTTATGGCACTAATAATTCAAAATGGTTCGTGTTCCCAAGACGTGTTCATATACCTTATTAATGCATTAAATTTTAGGCGAATTTAGCGATTTTTCAAAAATCGCTAAATCAAAATGCTTCCAAAATTTAAAAGTGTCTAAAAAAATGTAATCGTCGCGAAATGAACGTGAATGGGTTACTCTATACAATAGCCCTTTTCACGGTTAACTTGCGATATTTGCATAACAATACACTTGAACATAGAAGCTAGGCAATTTCGGGCACAAGCTGCAAAACATCATGTTTTTCTTGAACTCCTTCAACTCTTTTAGTATAAAACAGTTTAAAATGTAGAAGAACTACAATTCTCAGTTAGTTTACGTTGTTTTAGAAAAAATTGTAAAACGACTTTTCTCTAATTAATAAAGAGTAGACTCGCATAAGAAACAGGCGAGATCGGATAACGATCTTTACGGCAAATTTTAACTAAAATAGTTGCATATTTAGTTCTTCTCCGTTTTAAAACTATTTTTATGCTAACATAGTTTAAGGAGCTCAATAAAATCACGATGTTTTACAGCTTGTGCCCGAAATTGCCTTGCTTCTACGTTTAGCTGTATTGTTATTGCAAATATTTCAGGTTAACCGTGTGAAAAGGACTATTGGAACTACTGTTCATCTGGTAATTTCGTGCAATCACGCTCAAGTTCGTCGGCCAAACCCACACATCATGATTATGACGTGTATCACACATTCGTGCACATGGTTATTAAACTCGCTATATACTGTGCGGTTATAACCTTCGATCAGGCCCTCCTCCAACGAAAAGGAAACCAAAAAAGGAAAAGATCGAAACGCCTGATCGCAGGTTACTGTACGGTATGTTTACGCATAAATATGGTATATATGTTATGTTTGGAGATAAATCAATATATGTCAAGTTGAAAGGTTGAAATCCCTTTGATTAATTTATCCTCAATCTAGATTATGTGTCCTCCTCAGTGCTGTTCTAATACTGGGCATATTGAGCACATTCAACCAGTTCTGATAAAAAAAAATAACCTATCGATGTTCTACAATTGACAAGGGTAATTTTTTTATATGTCGACTTTGATGTATTTCTTGTGGTTCGTGTTTAATTGCCAAGTTTTGTTCAAGTTCAACGAAGATCTGGTTGTTTATGAAACAAAAATACATGGGTCACTGTTGTTGGCATGGCCCAATTCGCCGTTGTCAAGAATCAACTTCAGTGTAGTTATAAAGTCCATCAGTAAATTCCTTGAAAATATACATTTCCATGATCGTGATTTATGTCGTTTAAAATGAGCGAGGACAATTGTAAATTATGGTATTAATCTGACTGTGAACAAGTTAGTGGCTACGTAGTGACTCGCAGTGTAACAGTGAGAGTGGGTGAAAATGAGTGAGTTTGAGCGATGATATGTCTCGCCTTGCTATTACTGTGTCGCATGCTGGTCGCCTTATAAAAGACACGGTAATGTTTGTACTTCGTCGACATTCAGTTACGATGTTCCAAAAATATATATCAAAATAGTAACCAAAAAAACCCACTATCCTCTGATAATGAACAAGACACAGCGGCAGTAGATTGTTTGAAAGCAAACGGCATCTGAACAACAACGAGCTCTTAAACGCAGTAACGCAATTATAATATACTAACCATGCGGATAATGCATTTTCAAGCAATTTGATTGGTTCCCTGCTCATGGTCTCAGAGACAATATACCCTCTCTACCTTATTTGGAAATGCCGCGAAGTTCAAATTTTTGTCTCTGGAAAATGGAGAAAACATTTGTTATTTTTCCAGTTTCCTCGGAGAAATTCGACATTTTCCCTGTAATTGTTATATTATAAAAACAATTATCGCCTCAGGCTCGTGAATATTGGTGATATCCCCTCGACTTCGTCTGGGAATATTCACCAATATTCACGAGCTGAGGCGAATAATGTAAAATACCCTTTCTCCCCACGTTACTTACCATTTGCAATATTAAAGTCATTTTCCCCTGAGCTGATGAGTAGCTCCCTCGAGTTTCAAAGCTTCTTGATTGTTGAATTTGCAGCGTGAACTTTGAATCCATCATTTTCGTGTCATGGACCACTGTCTCCATTCTCATTAAACAGCGCAATCGTCATCAGAATCGCGACAATAGACAAAATCGAGGAAGCATTGTAAAGATTATCGCTACGTTCTCAGTGGAAATCATTTCACCTTTTTTACATAAAAATCCACGCTCTTTGATGTGAAAACAGTGAAATTCACGAAACGCGTCAAACCTATCAAATATACCAACACGTACTGAGATATTTGATTTCAGCAGGTCAAGCCTCATCTGGCAAAAAAAAAACATATACATCACAGTAAAATGATCCAGGAGCCGGAAAAACAAGAATTTTATACCAAATTATCAACCTATTTGGTGCGGTCAACTTTATTTTTTTTTGGGGAATTAATTAGAAAGCGTCGATCCTGTTTTATGTTTGATTGTTTGTTTCCTCTAACTTTTTAGCTCAACAATTTGCGCGCATGCGCGAAGGAAAGCTTTCGGGCTTGTGGGGAAATTTGGCGTTTGTAAACGTTTCTGGTAATTCCGCTGACCAGTGTAAAGGCCTGGGAAATCACTACACTAAAAAATATTGCGGGCGCAATATTTGGTAGGCATTAGGGGTCGGGGGGGTCGGGGGGGGGGGGGGTCGGGGGTTGTAGCGGCCCTCATTGCAAAAACAAAATGGCGGCCGGGTTGTTTCGTAAGGACGGTATTTCTCTCGTCTTACACATTTAAAATATAGACCTTTTGGAGTTCCGATGCCAACAAATGGATACATTCTGCGCCCGGATTCGCGATTCCTTTGTTCGGTTTGAAAAATACTACTGAAGGATGAAAATATTTCTTTCACGAACGGAAATCTGTGGTTCTATATCGAAGCACATTTGGACCCATGCCGACCGATGAATCAAGGGGTTAACAACTTCAAAAAACACCAGGAATAATAGAACGTTCCACCAGGGCATATTTTAGGCTCAACCGCCGAAAAAAAAGATACGGGAAAATTGAAGCGTTCAACTGAACTCTGCGTTGGAGCCACTTCACTTCAAATGGATTTCAAGACTTAGGATGTAGGAAAGGAAAAACTGACACCACGGGACGGTCGGTAATTGTATGTCTATGTGTTATTTGTTTTATAACAAAAAAATATTGTTCAACTGATCATTTGATCTCCAATAAAAATAATATTTAACTTTTTAATTTAAACTTTTGTAATTCGTATACAATTCGATTGATCGATCGATAACTTTGAACCGAAAACTTATAAAGTTTTATTTGAATCAAAATTTGCCTGCAAAGTCTTTTTGACTGTTATTGTAGCTTATTGTGTTGACCTTAAGAGCGGCCTCTGTAATTATCGCCCGGAGGCGTGCAAAATGAAAAAATCGAAATTCCTCAAACTTTACCAGAATATAGGTCTAGTTGAACTATTGCCTAGAAAATAAACTTCAGTTCCATCAGATTTTATTTTGGGCGAAACGGCGCCCATAACGGTTTTCGGCTCTCGCATCAGTTTTCACGGGTGAATACAACACATTACTAAACGATCTCCTAAAAAAATAGGCAAAGGAAATATCCAAACACTGTATAGTTTACTAAAAAGAAGACACATTGGTTAATTAGTTAAATGGTTATTTAAACAATTTGATAGCAAACTTAATATTTGAGCAAATTTTAAAGTTTAGCTTATTTTGAAGATTTTGGCAAGGCAAATAAGCTAAATTGAGAGGTAAAAAAACCTAATGGTACATGGCGTGGGTTATAAAAACTATAACCCAATGAAAGAGCAATGTTTCTCTACAAATATATGTAATAACATTTTGGGGCTACTGAAACTACGAAATTTGAGAGCACCAAACGAACGTGCTCCCGAGAGTCAAAAATTACCTTTCCGTGTCACGAAATGCGGATAGCTAAAATACACAAGTCACACTGGAAAAATCTAAGATAGATTTCACTAAGTAGTTTGTGCTACTGTGGAAGGCTAGCTATTCTTAGATAGATATCGTCTTGATTTCTGGTAAATTTGTGTAAAATCTTAGCTTTGAGAGGTAATTTGCAGCCACTAAATGTAATTATTTCGGTCCGAAATTCACGAAATGAAAGGAATTCACGGCACAAGGACTATTTCCATCACTCTTCTATATATTAACAAAAACCTATTAATAAAGTGAGACATAAATATCGAAATATTTACAGTAATTTATGGCCCATCTAGTACCTGTGTGAAGTCTTGGAAATTGAAAATGTAAAGCACCACCGCGTGCTCAAGGTTCTGGGGACCTCCATGTTGCCCAGAATCAACAGAGATTTGCGGTACACAATTCACGGCATCCAACTTTTTCGTGGGTGGCGGGGGGGGGGGGGGGATCGAGTAATCATTTACATTACAGTCGTATGTTTCTTCGTAATAAGTATTGTGAGAGAACAGATGTATCATATTACCTTAATCTCTCTTAATTTTCGTGAGTATTTATCTTTCCGCGATGTAGCAAAAAAACGCCCGAAAACTGAAAAGACGATATTTTCGCAAAATATTTAAAAAAAAAAGCCTCCACGAAATACGAGATCAGTCGATTTTAGCCCAAATAAGTACGCCGCCGAATATCAGTGAGATTATTAAAACAGATAGACATTTTCATTTTTTTTGGGGGGGGGTGGGAGGGAGTGAGCCGGTTGACCCAACGGCCTGACTGGTTGCGAGGAAAGTCGCGTAAGGTGAGTGGCCGGTTTGGGACTTGTCCAGAAACCGCCACTGCAAACAGTTCAATTTCCGCGTTTCGATTCATCAACCATCAACCATGGCATAGCGGGTAGGCTACTCTGCGTATGTTGGAGGGTTTTGTGGTTGCCAGTAGGTCTAACCCGGCGAAATGCCAAAGTGCGTGACTAAATCCAGAGCTTGCGGCGAGGATGTTATAAAAAGTCATTTGAAGTATTTCCACCGTCACAATTTCACACTTTAAAAACAGGAAGCAGTCTCTTCTTCCTCGCCAGAGCAGGGGTAACAACAGAGACAACATGCATATGTTTATATTATGTCTGATTTGGTTATTAATATTACTAGAGAAAAACAAAGCATTATAGAGATTCCTAGGCTCTACCGTAAGCAATGTTTCGGTGTAAGTGCGTATTAAAGTGTATATAGAATATATTGAGCAGCCGATTGCCGAAGACCGGCGGAACTTCTTTTCGCTCCGAAAAGGGGGTGTGTGTGTGTGTGGGGGGGGCGGGGCGGTGGGGGGGGGTGGGGGCGGATGGGGAGCGGGTCCATAAATTGGTGCTTCATCGGTCCTATGAAGCACCAATCTATAAAGCAAAAAACTAGTCTGCTGTTCGTAGTTAAAACGCTTTTACATTGGTTCTTACATTGGAATTGAGCACCTAAAAGGTACCGATGAATTATCCCGTCACTTAACATGTGAGGTTTCTCCCCCCCCCCCCCCCCCCCCCCACCCCCCCCCCCCCTCCCCGGGTTCCCACTGCTATAAAGGTTGCCTGCTCAGGCATCATGGAGATTCAGCGGGGGTCAGGTTGTACGGGCAAAAGTGCAAACCATTCTGCGTTTACGAGTAGAGGACCCTGGCTAGATTCCATAACATATTTTAGGTTCCCGTACAAAAAATATAGATATGCATTGCAACAAAACACTTATCGTGTGTAATCTTTCAGGGATTTTTTGAAGTTGATGAAAGTTTCATTCTAAAAATGTCGGAGTTTGTGCCAAGCATCGAAGAGATGCATTTCGGGGGACTTAGATGGCGCAGTAACAAAAAAGTATTGTACGTGTTCCGCCAGACTGGGCTCACCACACAAGAATAGACACAATAAAAAGGAGACCGTGGTTGGTATAACACTCCACACATCCGGAAACTCTTTATAGCGTCACCTCAGCTGCCTTCGTTCCAGTTGCAATCGCGTAAGTACAATTATTTTTAAATCAGTCTCCGCAGATAATCGTATGTTGCTTTTCTTGCAAGAATTCAGCGGGAAGCGTGAATTCGCGAGCGGAAGAAAATAATCGGCCTTTCCACCACTCCTACACGCCTCATAGAATTTCCACGCTCGTTCTAGACTACAAAACAGTCCGTATTTAGCACGAGTATCGTGAAACGCGGCGGCACGAAAGGATTAAGGACTTGACGTGGAAATGGCGAGTGGGATGGGGAGACGCCGGCCACTCTATCTCACTTCGGGTCGGGGATCGTGAGACTCGCGCGTGGATTTATCGGGCTTAGCGGGCTCGCAAAGGCGCGCGAGTTATTACTCGCGTCCGCTTCGCGCCAAATACTCTAGAAAAAGAGAGGATTGTTTGACTGTCTACACGCGTTACAGATCATTCTTGACGCCGATCTTCGACCAACGGTTAATCACCGAAAGTTGCACAGCTGTCCGTACAACCTGACACCTGAGAGGGCGGTGAGGGGGTGTTCCGACCGGCTTCGGAGACTCGGGCTACAATAATTCTATGCACTGTAATACGCACTACACGAACAACATTGCTTAAGGTAGAGCCTGGGAGCTCTATAAGAAATGCTGATCTCTAGTAATTTGATTTCCTCTCGTTGGTTATTAAAATAACCAAACAGACATAATATAATCATATGAGTTGTCCATGTTGTACCTGCTCTGCGAGAAGAATAATGTTTCGTTTTAAAGAAAGAAAAAAAAAAAAACTTGAATCGTGACAGGTGAAATACTTCAAATGACTTTTTTAATCCTTGCCGCAACTCTGCTTGTCACGCACATTGCATTCGCGGGGTAGGACCTACTGCAACCCACAAAACCTCAACCATCTCCCAGAGTAGCCACGCTGCCAGGTTGATGGTTTAATGAATCGAAACCGGAAAAATGAAACTGTTTACAGGCGGTTTCTGAAAAGTCCAAAACCGCGCACTGCACCTTCGAGTCCTCGCAACCCAACGGGCGATTGCGTCATCACCCGCCCTCACCCCTCCATGAATGTCTATCGTTAATAATCTCTGATTTCGGCGCGTACATTTGGGCTAAAATCGACTGATCAGTATGCGGAGGCCTTGTATTTTTAAAAATTTTGCGAAATATCGTTCTTTCCAGTTTTCGCGTTTTTTGCTACATCGCGAAAATTAAATACTCACGAAAATAAGCTGAGAATAAATGTATATGATACATCTGTTCTCACAAATATACGAAAAAACAGACTGTAGAATGATTACCCCCCTCCCCCACCACCCCGCCCACCCGATAAAGTTGGACCGTGAATGTTGTAAAAGCAATCTCTGTTGATTATGGCAAACAGGGAGCAACAAACATTTGAGCACCGTTGGCGCTTACATTTCAATTCCAAAGGGACTCACAGGTCACTGATGCCCATTATAACTGTAAATAGTCGATTCCCCATATTATGCTCACTATTATAGGTTTTAATTGTTAATATATAGAAGAGTGATGGAAATCAGTTGTGCCGCTGAATTCCTTTCATTTCGTGAATTTCGGACGAAAATAATACATTTTAGTAGGCTGCAAATTTTAAAGCTAAGATTGACACAAATTACCCAGAAATCAAGACGTATCTATCTAAAGAATAGCTAGCCTTCCACAGTAGCACCAAACTACTTAGGGAAATCTATCTTAGAATTTTTTCCAGTGTGACTTGGTTATTTTAGCTATCCGCATTTCGTTGACCACGGAAAGGGAATTTTGACTCGAGGAGCACGTTCGTTTGGCGCTCTCAAATTTCGTAGTTTCAGTATGACCCCCACACAAAAATGTTAATTACATATATTTGTAGAAAGAACATGCCTCTTTCATTGGATATGATTTTGTTATACCCCAAGCCATGTACCAATTAGTTTTTTTTACCTCTCATTCAGCTTAATTTGCGCTGCCAATAATCTTCAAAATAAGCTAAACTTTAAATTTGTCAAAATATTAAGTTTGCCTATCAAATTGTTTAAATAACATTAACCAATTAACCAAGTTCTCTTTTCAATAACTATTACAGAGTTTGGATATTCCTTGTCTATTTTTTTAGGAGAAGTTTCGGTAAGGTTGTATCACCCAGTGAAACTGATGCAGAGCCGAAAACCGTTATGGGCGCCGTCGCCAAATAAAATCGATGGAACTGAAAGTTATTTGCTAGCACATAGTTCAACTAGACTTATATTCTGGTTTAAAGTTTGAGGAATTTCGATTTTTCATTTTTGCACGCCTCGAGGGGCGATAATTACAGGGCGCCGCTCTTAAGTTGTTCATGTTTCAATTTACATTGTTGAGCGGCTCACGGAGCTTGATTTAACAATGGTAATATAATAACAACTTTATTAATGTGTCGGAAGTCTTTCTAGCGTGCCAAAAAGGCCCACTATCGGGGACCACCTAACTTATAATATCACAAAATACTATAAAAATTACTTACATTACATACAAAATTACTATAAAAAATTAAATACTACAAGTCATATAATAATAAACTTATCTATAAATCATAAAACATCTTAGTCTATTTAATTAAATTAATATCAATACTGACAACACTTCGGGCAATGCCCGTACAGGCGTCATCTTCTGTCTAGGAAGATCTCTCTGCGTATTTTGAAACAAAGGCCGTTAGTGTTGCGCGGTCTATGTCACGGGGCTGAGCTTGGACCATAACACGAGGGCGTCCATACAAGTATACTGAAGAATTTTCATATCTGACGGTCTCGTTAAATCTAAAAAGTATGGAAGTCGACTTTCTTAATTATAGCAAGATGGGCGGCGATAAATAATTCTAGTAATGTTCGTGGTAGCAGCTGTGCTTGACTTGTACATAAAGTAGCGATATCTTGCAGTCGCTTATGAGCAGAGTGTCTAGGTATAGCACGTTTAGTAAATCATCATATGTCAAATCCAGTCACAAAAAACCGCTCGAAGCCTCTTCGTTGAACACGTTCCAGTTACTTTTTGTCGTAGTTTACAAAAAATGCCAGACTAGGCCTAAAATGTCAGGTGTTGGTAGTATCGCTGTTTGTAGATCTGTAGCTTAGCTTCAGTTGGTATAAGTTTCCTGATCTCATTAAACCGCAATTAGTTACTTGCTTTCCTTGCCAAATAGCTCTTAATGTGCTGAGAGAAATGTAACTCTATATCTATAGTAACGCAAGAACTTTAGCTCATCAGAGATGTGGACGGTATGGTCGTTAATTCCACAGTTAGTGGAGATGGCATTGTTTCCGATATCATGGTTGGTATTTGTTCAGGTGCCGACCAATGATTGTCTTTTGCTAACCACATTGACATTGTTTCCCCTTCATTTAAATTACTGTCCATCAGTTGTTTCGATTCTATGTGGTAGTACAGTGATGATCGTCAGCGAGATGATAAATTGGAGTGCGCTTCATGTAGAAGAGATCATTTGGTAAAGTTCATAGTATGGGGCCCAGAATTTGATCCCTGAGACAGCACATATGACCTGTTCCAGTCACTTACCGGCAGCGCATTAGAAAGAGCGCATAACGTTAGAGATTCGTCTGGAAAAAAGCCGTAGGCTTTTAGTTGTTGCCATTAGCAGGTGTGGATGCATTGGTCGAATGCCTTAGTATCATATGGTCTGTGTTGATAATATGGACTGGACTTTTTTTTCGTTCGCAGTATCCCGATAAAAGTATTAACGTTATTAAAATGAAACTTATATGGTGTTGAAAGCATACAATGTGTTTAATCTAGTTTAGTGTCATTATGGACGTCAATAACACGTCGAATGCGTCATAAATAATCAGTAATAAAAACATATCTTGATTTCAAGATTTGAATAAAAAAAACGACAGAAAAATATATAGATATATCACCTAAGGATAGCAACAACGTAAATTATTTGGAAGAAAACTGGGTAAAAGCGAAAAGATATGACAACCTTAACCCTATTCTGCCTGGTAGGGGGGGGGGGGGGGGGGGGGGGAGGGGCAGAA
>MU826861.1:0-91186 GCA_029204205.1 Desmophyllum pertusum
GGCCAGCCAAACTTTATACCTATTTATTCAATTTGTTGGTACTTTTTTCCACGGATTCGTTTTCCTCTTTCCTTAACTTCCCCTTGTTCTGTTCTTGTCTTTGATTTGTCCTTTATCTTCTCCTTTCGCAGCCGGAAATTGTTTTTTTTATGAAGGAACACAAAAAAAATTAAACATTATACATGTATCGTAGGATAGGCTATGCGAAACAAAGGCGTTGACACAATAAACAAGGGACTAAGGACAATACGAACTGAGAAATGACCTACATGTTAACTATAAAAGACATCGATACCACATTCTCCTGTTCCAAAATGTCATCTTCTATGGCCTGTTTTATGCAATAAATTCAATTTGAGTCTCGTCCAATATCTCTACCGTCGAGAATGGAAAAGAGCAGTCGGGTGCTGGTCGGAATCCTTTCCGACCCGATTTTGATTGGTTAATATACCAATCGGCAATTCTTCGGGTGTTTTAACGAGGATTTACCGAACAAGGCGCCAACGTGTTTCCTCGACTTGTTCGTTCCCAGTTTTACATCGGTGATAATTAAAAAGGAGCTACGTCACGGTTTGTTCATCTTGAAAAATGTTGCCTAAATTTTTCAAGTTCGTCCTTTGCAATCCGTCTTAATCTTCTCCATCCTGAACCATCCTTGTTCCTATTTGGTTTCTTATCACCTCTTTGTGTTTGTCTTCCTTGATAATATAATTATTTTTAGGTTTCTTTCAATTTGAAGGTAATTTTGTACTTCACAAAAATTGACTTCAAATATCGTGACATAGCTCCTTTGCACAGAAGCCAGTCCACTTCAGCTCGGTTTGAGAACTTTCCGTGACCGTTTGGCCGGTCGAAAGTAGGGATTATCGAATGAGTCCGTGCTGCTGGCGGGTAACACGCTATTTGAAGATGATTCGTCCTGCTCTTGCAAATCAGTCTCGTCAAAGTCTCCAACAGCAGACAGGTATGACAAGTCGTTTGAATCATTCACGAGTACTGCAGCAAAGAAAAAACAAACATACAGTTACTGTGCGAAGCAAAAAGCGTGAACACTTTGATTTAACTTTGACATGATCAAACCGCAAGAAAAATAGTCAGGAAACTCAAAATTACACTTTGTTTTGCAGAAAAAGCTTTGGCGAAATAGCAGTAAAATAAATACAGGGGGAAAATGACCAATTTTTTGGCAAAGGAAAATCCAAGCGTTTAAATCAAAGTGTTCACGCTTTTCTGATTCGCACATAAGAGGAGTCTGTTGGGACTAAGGTCCCCCCCCCCCCGGGAAGGGGGGACTTCCGTATAAAAGTGACGAGGGTGATCGTCGTACCCTCCAGGGGTGAAATTTCGTGGTTTGTTACCGCTTAGGGTGCTAAAATCTAAAATGAAAGCCGTTTGAGTTTTCCTGGTACCTTTTTTCGAAATCATTCAGCAGCCGTTCTATTTGCAAATGGAGATAATCTGATCAGACTTACATGGAAATGTTGGTGCATCTAATCCTTCGCAGATCCGCAGAACTAAGTTCTGCTGTCCTTCGCTAAAAATCTGTGAGGTCAAAAGTTTATACACAGTTACTGGCGAAACTGAAAACCAACCTCGAGTTACAAGTCATGTCCCCCCGGGGGTGGGGGATTATCGGGGGTGATCCTCGTATCTTTTTAAGGCTGGTTTTCACTAGCAACATAAGCATAAACACAAGCAACATACGCAGACGCAGTAATGTGTTGATCATTGCAGCTTTTGTTAAAAAAAGGCACTAACGATCAACACGTTACTGCGTCTGTGTATGTTGCTTGTGTTTATGCTTATGTTGCTAGTGAAAACCAGCCTTTAGGGGTTAAAATTCGTAGTTTGGTACCGCTTAGGGTGTTAAAATTTAAAATGACCACTTGAGACCACTGTTAGAATTATCTTGGTACTGCAAGCATACAGTCTAACTAAAAAATGAAAATGATTCCTCGCCAAATTCAAATTTGTTGACTTTTCCCTAACCTTCAAGTATTGTGTACAACTTTGCTGTAGGGCAAATTAATAATCAATGCAATAAAATCTTGCTTGATGTCTTCCTGAATGATTGTTAAAATGTATGGTCTGCAATACTTACTTAGACAACCCTTCCTCTATGTCTTTTCTCTGGGCTGCATACTTCTCTCTCACTGCTTGGTATTCTTTGCTTGATTGTCTGAAGGCCTGCAAGTGCAAAACGCGGGAGTCAGCAGAGTTTGGTGGTCAGTGGTGTCAGCAGTTTGGTGCATGCTCAGGATAGGCTTGGCTTTCACTGTGCAATGTGTTTTAGCGTGAGAGTTGGTGATTCTGTGGCCATTTTTTGGTCCATTTTGTCAAACATTTATTTGCTTTCTTCACCCTCTCCCCTCCCCTTGACATTTACCCTTTCCACTGTTAGTCAGTCCCGGTATCAGTGTAATGGTGCCTGTTGGCCTAGCATGGGGGCTCATGGCTGGGTTGTAGGGAATGCCAGCCACGGGAGCAGTATCCAAAAAGCCTCTGACAGCCCTTGGACAGAGTACCCCAAGCACCCAACCTCCATATACAAGTAGCAAGGCAGTTGTTAATTTATAGTAACCAAAATACATGTACATGTAGATGTCAGGTACATCTGTCTATAAAGAAGAAATTACCAAAAAAATTGTACAATCTTACTGAAAAATCATTACAACACTAGAAACCGGATCAACTCTTCAGTTTAAAGTACAATTCACGCCCACTTGCCCAGTGGTGAAAATCAGACATTATTTTTAGAAGTAGAAACTGTACATTATTCAGTACAATTTCTGAAAGTCGCTATGGAGAGTGCTCTGAAAATCAAGTTATCTTACCGGTGTTTTGATGTAGGAATGGGGATCAGGAAGCGGTGGAAGGTGTGCTGGAATGTGTGCAGGGCGTGTCTGTCTGGTGCCTGCTGCTAGGGACTTGGGTGTTGGTGCTATGCGAGACTTCAGAGCTAGAATGCACAATCAAAGAAAGCATTAATGTCAGTATCATTGTTTATCCACAGTGTTGTAAAGTTCTACACTGTACAGTGAACTCTCTCCTTGCAGACATGCCGTTATTACGGACAGCCACTATTATGGACTATTCAGCCCTCCACCTGACAAAAGCTACAGTACTGGGCAAATGTAAGTTGACAGTCTCTATTGAGTCTCGATACTCCACTTGATACTCGATAGTCGCGAGTATGAAGTATCGAGTTATTGCAAATCGAGTATCAAGTATCGTGTATCGAGCATTGAGGATCGAGTCTCCATAGATAATGAGCTAACAGATTGCACCTTCATGTCTTGAGGGACGTTTTTTATCGAGAATCGATACTCTACTCGATTCTCGATACTATTGAGTATTGAGTATCGATGGTCAACTTACATTTGCACGGTACTGTATAGAGGTTAATTTGACTGAAAATGACTCCCGCTACTCTCAATGATACTTTGAAGGGAATCTTGGCTAAAAAAAACACTTCTGTGGTGTCTGTGTAAACTGGTTTTATAGGGGGTTGAAGTAAATAATTATTTTTAATACTATATGGCTCAATATCAAAATCTCTAACAATGTAGTGACGTCACAAATTCTCATCAATAAAACATGGTGGTGAACGGAATACAGTTATGTATTTAAACTGAAAACCAAACACTTCACAATCAAACCAGTGACAGACTTGAGATTCTCTTTAAGATCCCACAACAGAAAAGTAATATGAAAAACTTACGGTTGTTGACTTGGACCCGATTAGCACGCTTTCCATAAGATGGCAAAGAATCAAGATCAGCACCTACATGTACAGTATAAACAGAACAAATGTTCAATCAAGATACAAGCTGATCTAATTTTGCTTATTATTGTAGTTAGAATATTTATTAAATACATTTGTACAAACCAGGTGCTACAGCAGTAATAACTGATGCAACTACAGGTACATGTATTGTACTCACATGACTTCGCAAGTGGGTGGGAATGGTCAAAGGTTAGGTAATAAAATATTATTAAAAACAGAATTTTGGCTAATGAATTCATGGATTGCTGCCTAATGATGGCAAGTACAAAATTTACATACATGTGTACAGTGCTCCAAGCTACTGTACGTCCATTTTGGTCACCATGGCGAGTGAAAACAATTTTGGAAACTTCATTTTCCAAACAGGTCGCCAAATTGGCGACTAGTGCAGTGCAAAGGTTTGGCCAGGCATCAAGCAATTATTGTGACCTCTCACACGAAAACGTACAACACAGCTTTCTGTTCGAACGGCAAAACGCACGGCTAGTTAACGGATGATAAACAGTGGATAACAGTGGTTATCGTGAATGGCTGAACAGCTGAAAAAAAATGTAGTTTTATAACCGCTTAGCCAAGGTAATGCAACCACAGGTTTTCTCCAGTATTATTAATACTTAATCTGCTTGTCTTGCTCATCTTTTTGCATTTTAATATAAATCATCCTTTAGACTTACAGTAGCTGTTCGTCTATCCTGTTCGTCTTCAATCATAGAGCCGCCATCTTGAAAACCACAGTCACATTCTTATTTACCATACCGAATAATTGCATTTTGGTAACTAACTTGCTTTTTTGCATTTTCTATCTTCCTTACATCCTTTCATTTACTTTCCTGGCATGGGCGGTAATTAAAGACAGTTCAACAACAAAAAACGAAGCGAGAATGCACAAACAATATTGGGTCAGCAGTTTTAGCTTATGCAATGACACAATGTGTCCTGCATTAAAAACTCTTGATTTTAACCTGATTTTGGCAACCAAAATTTTCCAGTTGCGACCACTTTACAAAAGAAGGTCGCCAAAAGGCAACTTGCGGAAAAATTGAGCTTGGAGCCCTGCTGTACAGGTGTACTTTGATCGATATACACTGTACATGTGTACATGTAAAGACTAATTCAAAGTTACATGTACTAGCGCAACACATTAATCCCTGATGACAGCCATGACACTGATCTGATCAACTTAAACATGTAATTAGAGTACATGTACATACCCATGTCAATCAAAGCCACTTTTACATCACTAAGTGTTGGTTTGACCCGAGCTGAGAGTTCACAACTGAGTTTACAGTTGTGCCCAAGCTCAGACAAATCTAAAGCAGAACGTAAACAAAAATGTGTGTTGAAAGTAAATGTAAATGAGGTTTTTCCTGATCAAGATGAAATAAATTATTACTTACAAGATAGACACATGTAGATCAATTAAGGCAAGAAAGACAATACCATCATTACCATCAATTGCTTTATGATCTTTTTTTGAGTGTAAATGTTGCAGTTTTAATTTCAGTTTGACTTATAATAATATTTCTCTCTTATTCATTATCATAATCTGAAACAAGGTAAAATAAAAATAAAATTGGTATGAGAAATTTCAAACCAATAAAAATTAAATAATAATAAATTGATTGAGGAAACAGGCGCCATTCGAGTCTGCAAAAATTGTCCATACATGTACTGTAGCTGGATTGAGCTTTTACCATCCTCAGAGACCCAGGGGCAGCTAATGAAAACAGGTGAAATCGGTGCGAGCAAAAGTTCACTTGATGATTGTCTGCCCCTGGGTCTCCGGGGAAATTCTTTTACAGAAGTGCAGATGGTGAAGAAGTACATGTAAAACATATCGATACAATTTGATTGTTCAAATTACGTTTACACTAGAGGAGATTTTTCCGGATTCATGACAAATCCGGGTGTTTTGGTACTGGTTCGTTTTGCAAAATACACACAGGACAAATCTGGGATAAAACTGTCCCGGTTTGGTCGCGTGTGCTGAGATTTTGAATCCGGAATTCAAAGTGAAAACTTTGTATCCGAATACTTTTAAATCCGGAGTGTTTTGTAGTGTAAACGGTTATTCGAATGAATCCGGAATGAATCCAGATTTATCTGCCTGAGATCATATGAATTTCCCTGGATTCATTGACGTGTGTAAACAGTTTGATAATCCGAATAACCCTCTAGTGTAAACGCCAACGAATCTGAACACCGGTGAAGAATCCGGAAACATTAATGAATCCGGAAACTTTTCCTCTAGTGTAAACGTAGTCTGAGCTTATGCCTTGAGAATTTAGTCTCAAGGGATCAAGACAAAACGTATAAACTTACACGCTTATAACATCACGTAGAATGAATGAAACACACAAATTATGGAGAAAATGGTGAAGAACGTAACTCGTAAGCTTAATTAACCTTATTACGCTTACTCATATATTAATTTTTTTTCAATTTCCCTTTTCTACATATGAAAAAAGGTTTAGTTTTTACGGCCAAAGATTAAGAAATATAAGCTTACAGTTCATGTAATGTATAAGCTCGTGTCAGTAGGAAGGAATGTATGAAACATCAAATTTAAAACTTCAAAACAAAAGTTTAAGCTTATCAAAAACAGAGAAAATAATTAAAAGAATCGATCGATTGCTTACAACTTTGAAGCATTTCAGTAAGGGTCTCCAAAGCTATCTTGGAAGCTGAAGAAAATCCTTGTTCACGAAGCAGAGCGCAAATAGAAATCTCGAGAAGACGCCGGTTGACAGAGCTTGTGTCCGCCGCCATCTTGAATTACCAGAGTGATTACCCAGAGTCCCTATCGATTTTTCAACCACAGTAAACACCTGGTGAAGTAAACCACAGTCTACCTCGATTCCAGGCTCTCTCTCCTTTTCCTCCCTTGTTGTTTCAGTTGAGTAGAGGAAAAGGAGAGAGAGCCTGGAATCGAGGTTGGGTTCCAGTAAGAGATCTAATGTAATACTAATCTTCATTGGGCCAAAATGGTAGGGATGGCTGGGTAGAATAAACATACCGTCAGGGGCGCTCTACTATATGGAAGAGGTAAAAAAATTCCCAATAAAAAATCCAAAGCCATGTGTTATACTGGGAAAATTTACAAAAACACAAGCTACTGGCAAGAGTTTTCCACATTTCTCAAGTGTTCTCAAATAACTGCAGTGTTTTATGGCAGCATAAAAATACATGGCTTCGACTTCTTTATAATTTATACTTTTATATATATTTTTTGATACTCTGTTTTTACACTCTGATGAAAACATTTTTTATCCAATGTAATGCAGTCTATATATTATAAAACTCAACAATGCACGACAGCAAGTTTGCTATTTCCCAATATTTCCTTTATAAAATGTTCAAGGAATAGACCATTTTACAGTTCTGTGAAATGTAACCAAGCCTCTGTATGATTAACAAAGTTAGGGGTGACCATGAGATGATAGAGGGAAGTTTTGAATCACAACAAAGTCACCCCCAGCCTCACTTCTGTTCAAAAGCCTGGATTCTAAGCACACAACTTTAAAATGACAAAGGCCAAATGCATTATAACTCGATCAAGCATGCCACGTGTGTGACGTAAGGACATGTGCATTTATCAAGCTTATGTGAACTTGAATAATTTGACCAATCATAGTGCGTGCAACATTTTACAAATGAATTTTTAAAAATCGTTGTCTTGGTTGAGAAGTACAAGCATCCCACAAGACAACTCAGTTCATTGGTTAGATCCAAGCCCACTGTTACTTGAACGAGCAGCGGAAATCAAAGCCCAGTTTGATCCCTGTTAAGATGGAAATGCACTTTGACCATTAATTTGGAAAAAGAACAGAGAGAATAAATATGCAGTAGAAAATCAGGCAGACACAAACACTGGATGGTTTATAAACTTTATATCCCCTTATAAAATGTTTTACACATAAGTCAACCTCGAAAATATTGAAATATAGGAAATAGTGTTAAATGGTGCAAGCACACACAAAGTTTCCTTTGTTATATACATAGAGTACCTTAATTTAATATAAGCATATACCGTATACTAAATGACTAATTTTATCGGTAAAATTCAATCAAACTAGCAAAAGGCTAGCGGTCATAAAATACACAAAATTATCTCAATATAAAAATTATTACTAATTTTATTTACTTTCACAAAAAATGATTCTGAAACCAAGAGAAATGTACTTGTAAGTGTATGTATTTGGCTCTTTGCAATAATCCTCACTACTGTATGAACGATCTATAAAATTTAAGATTAATATTACTGGTTCTGTGTTCAATATTGCTAATGCAGCAAATACACAATTAATCAAAACATGAATATATTACATTGGTAAAATGTTTTAGCAAATAGTAATAAAGGAAAAGCCCTGATTGCCACATAGGAGCATGCAGTATGGTTTGAAAGTACAACTAATGTAGGTAAAATGGTACAATATTACATGAAGCACATCCTTTGTTGATAAATCAACAGAACAAAATAAAAATGACTAAAATCTTGTTCTGAAAGTTGAAGGATGGTGCCTCCTAATACAAAGTATTTTTGTGCGGTTTATGACTATGCGGGAAAAGCAGATCATAGCAAGGCTATTGGTTTCCAAAAAGAAAATTGGGGGTAACCACGCATTTTTCAGAGATAATCAAGCTTCAATCTGGAAAAAAATGCTGAAAAAGCATTTTCTCGGAAAAAAAGAAAACATATTTTTTCGCAGATTCCCTTTGAATTTGCCTTGACATACACGAAAGCAACAATAAATATAAAAAAAGCTTTAAAATACTTAACAAATGGTAATATAACAACTACTGTTTATGTGTTTTTTAATTAAAAATCATCGCAACGTAGCCATTATCAACCCTGACAAGCTCTCCTCTGGTAACCAAAAATACAGTCTAAATAACTTTTGCACACAAACAAAAAATTAATCATATGTTTAATAGGCTTACCGCTTCCATTTCATAACATAAAAGTAGGGGTCACCACGCGTTTTTTGTAAGTTATATGAAGAAAACAACCATATATTTCCCTGCCGAGCTTAGCCTTAAAGAGATTTTGCAATGTTCTGTATGAGCGCGCGCGCTAATGACGCGAGAAATTATGCGCAGAACGTATGCGCAGTAACAATAGGAGGCACCGTCTTAAACGCAATAAAAAAAGTTCAGTATCCACTGACCAGTGTACAATATTAACCAAGTGCCTACAGTACATGTAGTACAACTCCAAATACTGAATTGTTATCACAGTACATCATGCAACAATTCTCGTTATTATTATTCATTGTTTTGTGCCTACATGTACAAAAGCTTTAAAACATAAAAGTATATCCCAAAGAGGGAATTAATTTGAATGATATTCTCTATTCTGTAATCAGATAAAAAATATGTTGGTTTTTTGAGTGAAGCTCTGTTGTGAAGATTTTTTTTTCAGGCTCCAGGCCTGCTTGGATATATTAGTAAGCCTTTTCTGAGCCTTTTTAATTGAGCTGTATAGGACAATGAATTAAAATATAATCTTATCAGTATTTCTTCTGTTACTTTGCTTAAATTTCTTTTGTCGTTTTTGTTTATTTTATTTACCATGGTACCTGCAAGAGAAAATAAGACACAATAATTATTAACTGTATCTAAAGCACTTATTGTGTTACAGCTGCACAGGGGATTTACTTTATTTGTTTAATTTTTACATACATTTAGCCAAAATTAAACACGAGACAATGCTGAACAGTGGTTCCCCACTGGCCTACATGTAGGTGATGTGGGGCGGCGCGGGTTTTGCAGGGGGCCCCTGTTTTCTTTAACAACTCTTCAGTTGATGACAGGTTTCACTCGTTTTTCTCTGGTTGATGGCGCTGTGGAGTGCTTTGCTCCCAGCCCTTCCCCCTCTACTAGGTAGGTACAGTCAACTCTCTCTTAACAGACACCTCTATAAGACGGACACAGACGGACACCTGACGTTGGTCCCTGCGCGCCGTTTTTCAGTCATTTTACTGTATCTAAACTCTCTATAAATCGGACACCTCTCTAAGATGGACAGTAAACTTTGGTACTGGTCCCGATGGTGTCTATATTAGAGAGAGTTGACTGTATATGGTAAGCTCTGGCTGTCTATTTATTCCCACTGATTATCAGAGTACAGTGCCTGGCGGTTGCCGCTCACGGGGTTGTCATGGATACTCTCTGCACTCGGCTTCAATTGCATGGCTTCACCAACCTTACAAGCACCTTCCCCAAGCTCATCTATTGGCGAAAACTTGTGCATTATTGTAGGTGGTCCATTAGAAAAGGACTTAAGCATACACTTTGTATTTTTACCTTATTTTCCCATGGCTGTATATATACAAGGAGTTCTACAGACCATGATATACCTCCAGCATAACATCCCATAGTCCCCCTGGGTGACAGTAAGATGGAATACAATGCATTTGGTATTCAGGTCTGTGTCTGAAAAATAAATCATTAACATCAATCACTGATTTTAACTAAAGTGCAAAAAAGGAAATTACTCTTCACACGCTGACTATTGTACTTTATTATTCCACTATTCCATTTCACCATCTAAGGTCAAGAGAACGTGCAAAATATGAAAGTATACATGTATCTGGACTGGTGAACAGCAGGTCAGGTGTCTCCAAAAAATTGGAGATTTTGATTGTTTCAAAATGGTGGCAGGCTCGCGATTGGCAAATTTTGTGGTCACGTGATCTGCTGTTTGCCAGGGTCTTCTTTGCGCCCACCCACCATCTTGAAAGCAGAGATGGCCCTGGGGACGAGGTTGTCGCTACCCCTGCTATCGTAACCCAGGTAGAAGAGTTAGAAATTTTGAAGAAAAAAATCCAAAGGGTTGATTTTTTGGTGGCTCCATTGACTAAAAAATCTGAACCCTCTTGTAAAACCTGCCATCCTAAGGGGGGAGGGGGGGGGGGGATAAATAACTGGAATGTCCCTAGCAGGGTCAGCCTCCTTCCATCCCAAAGAAACCAAACATGAATAAAAATCGTTTTAGCTAGTTCAATTAGCAAGCGTAAAGAGGCGTTCTGGGGTCTTAAAACACTTACTTCAGTAAAAATTCCCGCGCTGGCGAACCTTTAGCTGGCGAACTTTCAGCGCTGTCACATTCAATCACATCGTCTGTGACAACATTCAAATTTGGCGGGCAACCATTTGTGTTTATAACTGTTTCACATTCGAAGTCCATTCCTACGGTTTTCTTCGTTTTCGTTGGATACATTATATTCCAACTTGTTTTGCAGTGAAGAATCAGCTCCAATGCTGTTTCCTTGTAACCGATACTTGGGCAAACTATCGCCATTGTCGACGGTCGAGAAGTGATTGGACTCGCCGTTTGTACACATTTCTTGTCTGTCTGTGTGATAGTCGTGAGTGAAGTTGTCCGAAAACCGCTGTCTTTTCGATTTCTGCGAAAACAAAAAACGGCGAAATAGGAAAATATTGCAATAAGATACATGGTATCTTCTCTTTATCGTCATCAACAGCAGCTAAACTTCGTAAGGATGAAAAAACCCAAAGCTTACATGTATTAAATTTATTCGATCACGCAAACCGGTAAACAACATTTCTTCGCTGAAAATTAAAACGTTCAGATAAGTTTTTTAAACTAGCCTACCTCACTTGTAAGGCTATATTCGTGTTCTTGAGCAGACATTTCGCGGTCTTCGGTAGGAGCCAAGCCATTTCTCCCGACAGCTTCGAGCTTTCTCTTCAAACTATTTGCAAAAATGTGTTGATGGTCGCGTTCGGCAGTCAGGAACTCGCTCTGAAAGCGAAAATTGCGAGGACATTCTTCAATTTATGTGAAGCTAGACGGGAAGACAGCTTGATACAATGATGTTTAGCCACGAAACGGTCTTCTTTGGGCAAAATTTGTTGCTTGCTAAAATAAACAGCGTGGTTTGAACAAAACAATGAATGGCCAGTGATTTCCCGCCATTAGCATTCGAGAAATTTCTGTTCTTCTTTTACCCAGCTCTCTCGCCACCAAATGGTCTCCTACTCACCCCTCCCCTCACCCCTCCTCCACCCCTCCCCCACCCCTCCCCACTTTTCAACATTTAATGTAAAATATTGGATTGTACCTGGATCGCTGGAAAGCAGGAGCGAAAAATCGAAACTCTCTTACTGATAAAAATATTTTACACAAAACGATACTAGTATACTTGAACTGTTTCGCTGAAAATAGATTGTAATATGCCATTTCCGAGTTGCAAAAATGGAAATGTGTTTTCAAGATTTTCAATAACACGCTAGCCTGCGAGCGCAGACGTATTTCCGGCTCATAACACGCGGACTCTGAAGTTCAAAACCCAACTTACAATTGCATTTTTCGCTGCGTCAATCATAAAATTAACTCGAACCAACGGACCGTGAAAGGAATCTACCAATCACAATCCACGGACGTGAAACTTTTGAATGAGGGGGACATTGGGGTTTGCGGTGTTGCGGTGTTGCTCAGTTTTTTATGCGGTATTTCGGTGAATAAAATCCTACATTGCGGTATTGCGGTGATCTCAAATCCTGCGGTGTGCGTTGTTTGTGTTTTTAAACCTCCGGTGTACGGTGGAAACGAAATTATTTGCGGTGTTACGGTTTCTTGTTGGACCCTTGTACAATAATCGTCGACCCTTGTCGTCCAGAACTAAAATTTATAGCTTCTATATCTTTCGTTAACCCGTGTTTATTTATTAAAAGCACGTACCTTTGTTAAACCTGTTAATTTGTAACACAGTATAGTCAAATACTACTGTCCAGTTAATATTTTATGCTTCAGCAGCCAGTCGCAAGCCGTCTTCATTTATAAGTAACTTAATATATTGCGGTGTCGGTGTTTCGTCAACTTTTCGTGCGGTTGATGCGGTGTTTTTCGATTTTTGTTGTGGTGTTGCGGTATTCAGAGCCCCCCAATGTCCCCCTCTTGAATGGATTACTAAATGATTGATGGCAGTGAAAAACGAAACCGTTGATTGAGCAGAGTGTCCCGAGAGGTTCGCATGTTATTGAAAGGCCAGTAATATGAAAGGGTTTGCAACCAGGACTCGTTTTGAACAGAGGTAAAGGGAAGTCGGAAATGACCTATTGACTGTTGCAAAGGCTAATGCTTTGGTGGGTAGAGGGGGGGGGGGGGGGGGGGGGGGGGCAATCCTGGTTCCCGCACCTTTTTTTGTGGCTTTTTCTATTGCGAAATATTACGCAATCTTGCGAAAAAAAATCATATTCTTCCCAGTTTCCACTGCCTGGGAATTTCGCTTCCCAGGCTCTCTTTTCTAGCATGCGAGAGCAGCCGTTTTTCCCCCGGCTTTTCTTTCACCCCGTAGACTTTCCGCCCCTCTGTACACCAGGGTTACCGGCAGACAACAACGCAGTTTCTTGGACGATTGCTACATCATGACGATACTCGATAGTGCAATGAAACTGGATAGACAAAAGATGGACTCCTACTTTTGGCTGCGAATAGCCCGCGAGCTGAATAGCATCCAAGCTCCCAGTCTAGCGGGCGAGCGCGTGAAGTAGCGAACGCGTTTGGCTCGCAAGAGCCTGGAACAGGCTAGATTAGAAGCCAATAAGACTGACTCAAATTCCGCGGGAAAATTTACAGAGAAATGTATTGGAAACTGACTTTACACTTCCTAGCAAATCAATAAACCCTCGCGCCATGTTTTCTACTAATGTTTCTATTGCAAATTGCTTATTATCGATATCATTTATGTTCCGTGATAAGAGGAAATGGAGAGATAAAAAATTTATACATGTATAAAGAGAAACTAATCGCATATAGGCAATTAAAAGTCATTCCGTATTACAACCTCGTCCCCAGGCCCTTCCCACTTTTAGGGAAAAGCGCCCTGGGGACGAGGTTGTCCGTATTACCGATTACCGCACCTGAAGTAACAACCCAGTTACTTGACTGTTATGCAAATAAGAACGCCTCTGTGGATTCAAGTACTTCAAATTATTGTTTTCGCTGTCGGCGAGAAACTGGCACATTTTCATTGTAATTGATTCAAAATTACATGTGATAATGAAATTATTTTATTCATCCATGCGCACTTCAACCCATTTGCACTTTCAAATTTTTTAACCGACTTATTACTTTGCGGCTGCAACGGAATAACTTTGAACAGAACTAGATTGCTTCTAGTTAGAATCATCCACTTCGATGCGTTAAGTTTACAGGCCTTCCTTCAACATCAGATGAAAGATCCGCTTTTAAAAAGATACAGCGAGTTTTAATTTGACAGTCCGATGATTCTTGGCTTCATTACTGACGATTCTGGAACTTTAATTCGCTTGGCAAATATGGCCATGTTCGGTCATGTCCCTATAATCTCCGAGATTTACACATTGGATTTATAATTCACGATCGGAATTTCCAGCATTTCAGGACAGCACTGTAGCAATCTTCAGTAGCAACCGATAAATGGTGGTGAATGATATATATATTCGTCTGTATTATTTCTTCACGAGACTTTTGCACTTGTCATCGCGGCCAAGTTGAAGTACGACACAATTCCGCGGAAATGAAGCTGAAAAGACAAAAGAGGATGGATATCTAGAGGTAACTAATGAGTATCTCATTCTATGTAAACTAGTAATAGGTTTAACTTGCTTTAACTTGTTTAGATACTGAGATAATATTTGTGCAGTATCAGTTCTGTATTTTTTTTATAATGTTAAAAACTGACCGACTCTGGATAGTAACTCTCAGAGTAACTGCTACTCAAAGCGTAATGACTAGTTGGTCGTTTCTTAGCACTTTTTCGAGTGAAAAAAAAAACCACTGACCTAATATGCGCTCGATCCGCTGAATTGATGCATCTTTCTTTTAAATTCGTCATTTCATGAGTAGAAATAGAAATCTGTCACGATATGGATAGGATTATGACCAGTCTCATACAATTAAAATATTATTATTTTTCATTTACAAAAAAAGATCATACAAATAATCCTTTAGTTACTTTTACTTTACTGAACTGTAATTGTATTTATACAAAGCAAGATAGTAATACAGACGATCGAGTTGATAATGTCATTTATGATCCTCAGCATAAAAAGGGAAGGCCTGGTCAAACGCCTGTGAGAGAGTCTTTCCTGCGTCAAATGCAAAACTGGATTAATCCGGATACCGAACCCGATTGTGGATCAATTCACAACTGCTGCTCAAGTAAAAAATAGTCAGTGTTTATTTTGTAACACTTGTTTGTTGACTACTGAAGCAATTCAAGATCGAGAATAACAACTCTTTTCTCGTAAAAGAAAAACGGGATCAATACCCAAACAAGCTAAGAACGTTTTGAGTTTGAAATTCTGGGAGATTGTAGGTAATCACGTGATCCCAAGCTGGGTGGAGAGTTTCGCGCGCTCCACTTGGTGCTTGTTTACTTTCACGTCCCGAGGCAAGGTTGCAGTTGCGTCTACTGGCAGGTCGTGACTGTCGGTCCCTCACCCGGATGGAATTCCTCCTATGAGCACTGCACGTAGGTATCATGAGTACCGGGTGTCAACTCACAGAAATGCATAAACTGAACAGTGACTCGCTAGCGGTTTTAAGAGAATTCCTCCTCGTGACACCCCTTCCGACGCATACAGCCACCGCTCTCTAACCACCAGAGGATTGTGTCTGTATTCAAGCATGGGTACTGATTGGCATGCGAATATATATAATAAGAAATATGACTAAATCCTGGATTTTTCTTAAGACAGTTGTACTTCTCCATGAAAGAAAAATGCATGGATATTAGTCACGAAACAAGTAAACATTACTTTGCGTCTACCTTCATATTTTGAGTGATTTTTGTATATGTCATTTAAAAAAAAACCACTACAATGAATGGGATGCTTTGGTAATTACTGAACCATAATTGTATTTGTGCCCGAGGGTTAGAAGACCATATAGTACTGGATGGAAAGAGAACTTCTGGTAACGAGCAAGATAAAGCATCTACCGCTCAGGTAAGAATCAACAGACTATTAAAACTTTTAGTTTTAAATTAGGTATATATACCTAATTTAAAACTAAATTAAAACGCCATCATTGTTCTTAAATTGATGTTTTCGCAGTAAAATAACTCTTTCTCGGTTGTCTCTGTGGGAGGCGCGGTGGCCTAATGGTTAGCGCGTTGGGGTCTGGGTTCGAGCCCACTTAGGAGAAAACGGGTACCGGCGAATATTTCTCAGAGAAGCCTGACAAAAATTCTAGGGTTTACTTGCGATGGACTATCCAGGGAAGTAACGATATACTCCTAGCCGCCTCATGCTATGGAAAGCGGAGTTAAAAACCGGCCTCGTGATAAGCCAATAGACTTGTAGACAAACTTTTTAACCATTTTCAACCTTCAGGTTTGGTGCGTTCTTCAAGGGTCATTAGTCGGCTTGGAAACGCCACTGCCTCTTGTCAATGCAACTCTAAAGTATTTTGTGCCAGTAGAGAAACAAAACAAGAAATAAAAAGATAAACGGACAAGACACAAGTTTGAAAATCGTCGAAAGGAGTGTCCTGAAGGCGTCATTGAACTGGAAGTGTAAAATATGATGCGATCCTTAGCTCGGTTTACGACGTCAGGAATATTCTGAGAGTTTTCGACTGTAAATTTGTGATTTTCTTGGTACAAATAAATTGTTTGATGTTGTTGTTGTTGCGTAGTGTCTCTGATTGGATGTTGCTTGGTTTTGAGTTTTCGCGCGCAAGCCGTGACAACCAATCAGAGACACTACACGGATCTCTGTAGAGCTGCGTCATCAGTATGGACTTTTTTTGGGGGTGGGGGGGGGGGGGGGGGGGGGGTCGAATCTCTCTCCCTCTCTCTGTCACGCAACGCCCACGCTCTCTCCGAGAGTAACAGGGGATGAAAGCAAGTCAGATATACCGTAAACTGTAATGCTTTGTGGCATAAGCGATAGCTTTCCTTGTTGTAAGTGCCTTATATCGTCATCAAGGTATGACACTGCACGAAGATAATATGACTTATACATTTGACTATTGATTGGAAAATATATACCGTAAAAGCTCTATTTAACCCCCCTCTCTATTAAGGCCCCCCCCCCCCCCTTTGGAAGTCAGATTTTGTAATAAGCCCCCCTCTCTATTAAGCACCCCCCCCCCCCCCCCCCATTCCGCCGGGCTGATGTAAATGACTTTTCAGCAATATTTTATGGCGTTTCAGTCACATTGTGTTGAAACGTGGGTCTTTAATTTCCAGAACTATCGTTGAGTTAGGGTATCAATGACGTTGCATTTGTAAGACGGTCATACATAACCCATTTCTTGTTCTGTTTTAGAGAAGTGAATTTTCTCGAAAAATTTATGATTTGAAATAAGCCCCCCCTCTCTATTAAGCCCCCCTCTCTAATAAGCCCCCCTTCTCGAGGCCTAAAATTAAATAAGCCCCCCGGGGGCTTAATAGAGCTTTATTTACGGTATATCGATATACATGCACGATATGTATACAGTAAAAAAACCTTGGGCTCGCTACTTTCGGGGGCTCGCTACTTTCGGGTGGCTCGCTACTTTCGGGGGGCTCGCTACTTTCGGGATTTATTAGCAGCCACAAAGTTTTGACGTTACTTTCAGCACTTTTCTTTTTTAATCTCGGCGTGATGGTGGTAAACTTTGCCATGCAAGTATATAGATGCATGTAGAAGGCAATTTTAAAACCCCTTCACTAGCGCCCAAGAGTGCTAAGTTCAAAACTGACGAAAAAACCTTGAATTTCATCTGGGCCGGTTGCAAAATTGTCAAAACAAACAGTACCGCATGAAAGTACTGCTCAGTAGCTTTCATTTGAATGCGTCAAACACTAGGGTTTCATCCACAGACTCAAAAGTTAGAACCACATTTATTGGACTCACGGTTTGACTCTGGGAGTGAAAGGGTTAAGTTGAAGATGGATTAGCTCTGGCCATAGGGATGTATAGGTGGAGGGACTGGTGCTCGGATGTATCAATGAAGGTGGTGTGGTGCCTTCGAGGGTTGTGTTGGTGGCTGGAGGATGTGGTGGTGGTGACTATGGAGGGGGAGGGGGAGCTGGTTGTGGAGGTGGTTGTGGGGGTGGGGGGTGGTGGTTGTGGTGGTGATTAAGGCAGATAAAAAGATAAAGTCGATACAAGTAGTTCTTTAATAGCCATAGCGTCGTTTCAGTCGTTTCGGTCATTTCTGTGGTAGAGGTCATCTAAATGCCTCTGCCCCTAACATTGTCATTTCGTATACCCCAGGCCATTACACACTTTTTAATTATGTTTTTGGCATTTTACAACTTGCCTTTTAGTTTCACGTTTTGAGTATAAGAACACGAAAATAACACATTGTCACGTATTAAATTATACAAATGTAGTCTTAAATCTAACTTTACATTTTTGTTGTACTTCACATTCTTGTTATATTTATAATTTGCTTATTAATAAGCAAATATTCTTAGTTGGCCCTCTATATAAGTTAAGCGTATTGTTATTTTATTCACGTTTGATAATGGTCTTGAAATAAGAACCGAAATATTACGTTTACTTTGTTTCTCTCTCTTGCTTGTACTTATATTTTAAGTTTGCAAGATGTTTTTCGGAGTCGTCATTATCTTATATTTTATATGACAATGATATACAAGATAAAAGTGCGACCAGAATTATTGACAACAAGTCAAGAAATTACATAGTACGTACTTCTCTTTTCGTGTCTGGTATGATACATATACAGGTGCCAGACAGAGATTCTCTTGGCAGAATAGTTGCTTAAAGATGATTTCCAGTCCGTACTGCGCAATCTCCGCCTGCTATGTTTATGAGTCGCATTCGAAGGAATGTAAATACTAGCGAAATTAGAAATTGTTCTACAAACTTACATTTTTCTTCATTATTAGCGCCAGATATCCTTAACGAGTAGAAGAACCTCGGCGTTATCCCAAACCGACGTTTCAGCACATCGAGCATTCAGGAACTCAACGACACGTAATGGCGGACTCAAAAACTTCATAACAACTTCATGTAAGCTATCACCGAAGTGTAACGTATCAAAAAATTCAAACAAAAATGTAAACAAACGCTGAACATGCGCAGTACGGACTGGAAATCATAAAGGCCGAGATAAAAACTAAACTGAACTTGTTGATTTGTGAAATGGTCTCGTCTATTATTCTCTTCCACGTTTGAGGTTCCCTTAACACGATCATCACTTGGTCTTCAATCCCTGAAACTGCATCGATGAAATCAATAATCAACCCTGACCGTCCCTGATGAACGGCAACTGCACGTATTTGTCGAAGACGCATTTCTATCTGTTTATTCGGGCAAAGTAAAGTGAACCACAACACCTCTGAAGTGAGCACCAGAGCTCCGTTTCCTTTTACTTGACAGCAACCAGTAGACCTTTGATACTGCAGGTTGGCCCAGAATATCTCCTTTGCAATGATCTGACTTTCGTGAAAGTTTTCGTTGACTCTTTCCTCTAGTCTTCCACAACAACAGCCCATGTTCACTTGAACAAATATAAACAAAAATATTGATAAGCATCCAATTTTACACGAACAGTCTTCGAGGGTTTATAGTTCTCTCTCAGTGGGTTGCCCTATGTGCCACCAGGCATGATGGGCAGTAACTAAAAGTGTCTAGAAATTCAGGCCCGTAGGGAGGGGGGTGCGATGGGTGCGTCCGCACCCCCCCCCCCCCCCCCACGGGCTGTGGAGGTCCACTTATAGTGGACCGACGGTTCAAAAGAAAGTGAAATAGTAGTGCTTGTGCTCTAATTCGAAAACTGGACAGGTGTAGTTTGAACTGAATCAAAACAATCGCAGCTTTGAACGTGTTTACATATCGTCTTCATTGACAAAGACAACATCAAGCGAGTCATTTTCTTCATCTAAATATTCGCTCCTTTGGCCTAAAGTGTCTTTAATCGAAGGTCTGCAATAAGTATTTTTAGTATTCTTTCATCGATATTTTCTTTAACTGAACAGTTCCCGAAATATTCATGTTTTTACGTTCGCTTTTGGCTGCCTGGTTTCATATCATACTGCCTTCAAAACGCACGAAATGCAGTCTCAGACAACCTAATCTTTCAAAATTTCCCGGGGAGGCATGCCCACGGACCCCCTAGTAACTCACGCCTTCGGCGCTCGTACAATCCCAATTTTGCATCTATAACGCACCCCCCCCCCCCCCCCCCCCCATTCAAAATCCTGTCTACGGGCCTGATAATGGCCTGATTTTAACTGTTAACTCATATTTTGGGACACCTCTATCATGAGTGAACAAGTGAACATTTTTTCTTTCAAAGATGGGAAGAAATGGAAATATACCTTTATTTTCTTCAGAGATGTGAAGAACAGAAGTATTGTTATCTTTGGTATTAAAACATGGAAGAGACATAGCTTGTTCTCCACTGCTGTTTTAATACATAACTCCGTTTATGTTATTTATTTTATAAATTACGCGAAAACGGGCAACTTTATTGAGGTTTAGCTTAATTTAGTTGTCGCTGGTTGATTCCTCCAACATTATTTCGGTAACGCAGAACCGTATTACGATCCATTGCCTGATTTCAAACCGAGAGGGCCTGGGCACAAATATGTATTTATCCGGACGCGCGAGAATCAAAATGGCGGTTCTACTAAGGTCTGTTCTTTCAATTTATGTCTGTATATAGCATGGTTTGGCACTGGAATTGCGCCAGTGCTTTGTGCCAAAACAGCTGGCGGACCAAGGGTGAAAATATATTACAATTTGCCGCGTGAATCCCGATCTCAGGAGAAAATACCAAGCTGTATTGAAGAACGAAAATGTCAAGTGGACAAACCAAGTTATCTGCCTCGGCTCATTGGAGTAGAGGCGAGAGGCTCTCCGTTGACGACATTCCTGATGTTATTTGCTAAAGAAAAAGGTTGATTGTGTCCACAGAGTTCTTGTACAAAGCAATTCACGAGGCTATACATGTAGGTGAGCTGAAATCAACAGGGAAAAGGAAAGTCTCCCAGGGAAAGGCTGTATTAGACCTGAAGACACTGAGCAGGCCCGTTAAAAAAAGAAAGAAAGCAAAAAGCGCACTGGAAAAGGAAAACCTTTCAATCCAATACCAAAATAAAACATTGATTTCCGAAAATAAAGTTTTATCTGAGAAGGTTTTAGAAATGGAACAGCTCCTACAAGAAATGAAGGCCTTACAAGAGAAAATGAAGTCTGAGAAAGATTCTTTCGAACAGAAACTAAAAGAAATGAAATTTGAACTTAATAAGAGAAGTTTCACCTATGACTGCTTAAAGAATAGGGAAAAGGAATTCTTTGACATGTGTGGACTGACTGTGAATGAATTTAATTGTCTCTTTGGAGGGTCCCCAATAGGTTTGGCGGGATGCGGGATTTGGCTTATTTTTGTGGCGATATTCGGGATGCGAGCACAGGAGCGGGAAGCGGGACTGATTTCAATTATGAGCGGGAGCTGGATTTCGTGTTTTTAAGGGGTCGGGATGCGAGAATGGCTAAGGGGAAAAGTAGCGGGATACGGGATTTCAATTTTTTACGTGACTGCATGACTGTTGACCAAGCGCAAGGCAGACTGGTACAAATGGATCCTTTGTGTATAGCTGTGTCGGGTTTCATTTAGCAAAGGGGGTGTAGCCTGTTTTAAATTTATCAACGAACTAATCAAAACCTAGAATACAAGATTAAGAAAGGCAATGCGATCACTAAAACGAGTATAACTTCAAGGAACTTACCTTCAGAGATCAGTGTAGATCGAGATGATAACGGAGTGCGAGCTCAAGCAAACAAAAGTACTTCAGTGTTAACTCAGACGAGACTGCCTTACTAAAAATAGAGGGGTTTTGTACAATATTGGAACGCTTTCAAATTACGGTCTGTTAATTTCTCTCAAACAAAACAATTGTTTCTGAATATTATCGCAGAAGCCAAGATCATCGATCATCGAACTGTCTGCCACATCAACAATGATTTCTCAAATTTACAAATTAATGTCAGTGCACGCGATTGGAATCGATGCTGAAGGTAACTCCAAGCAAGAGTCTAAAGAAAAAGGTTGATTGTGTCCCACAGAGTTCTTGTATAAGCAAATCACGAAGGCTATACATGTAGGTGAGCTGAAATCACAGAGGGAAAAGGAAAGCTCCAGGGAAAGGCTGTTTAGACCTGAAGACACTGAGGCAGCCCGTTAAAAAAGAAAGAAAACAAAAAGCGCACTGGAAAAGGAAAACCTTTCAATCCAATACCAAAATAAACATTGATTTCCGAAAATAAGCTTTATCTGAGAAGGTTTTAGAAATGGAACAGCTCCTAGAAGAAATGAAGGCCTTACAAGAGATCAAAGGCTACTATGAGCCACTCATGAATGATAAGAAAATTCTAACAGAAACCAAAGTGCTGGCGGATGGAAATTGTAAGCAAGTCAAACAAGAATTGTGAACATACAACTGCCTGATTCCCCATGACCACAGTGGCTGCTAATTTGTTGACTATATTTGTGAATACCTGCCACCCTTCAAAGTGATGTTATCATTTATTGGTCTTGAAATCCGAATACATTTAGCACATGGTGATGCAGTTCTATAAGAAGCGTTCCAAAATTCTTTTTCCATAGTACAGTCCTGATCAGTTCCTAAACATTCAAGATGGCTTCCTACTGTTGAAAAGCTCCATCGTTTAAAAAGTCCCAAATAAACTTGTCCGTGATTCAGATAAAGATGAACTTTATTCTTGCAATTGTGACCCTCCACGGGAAAACAGGGATAAAGGTGATAGCACACTCACAACACGCTAACACAGCTCGCTTAGTGTGTACAAGGACACGCTTTATGCGCATATTTAATTCGTAGAACAATGAAGGACACACTAGGTTTTGTTTCGGAGATGTTAACACGCTTTATTTGAGTTAGCGTGCTAATCTTGACACGCTTTGCGTGCGAATTGGCACGCTAGAACTCGCTAGAGCAAAAATAAACATGGCAGAAATTTTTTTATCTCGTTATAGAAGAAAACTGACTAAGAAAATTAGCGTCCCATCGGAACGACGAACTAGACTACGTCCTTGGTTCGCAAGGCTATCACATTCCTGAGATCTTTTAAAAAACAAATCAAAATTTTGTTCACTCAAAGTCGCATGGTTACGGCAGTGTAGGTTATGTATTAAAACTGTATACACACCTACCGGAGTTTCATGGCAGTGGTTGAATTTGTCCGTGAAGTTTAATAGTTTCATGTCGGGTTTGCATGTATTATAAAAAGCATCGTGCTTGGAAGAAAGATATTCGTCATACTTTGCAAAAACTTCACGCCGCCACTCTCGTCTAGATGCCTCATCGTCGAAATGAATCCACTCTTCATCAATTCATAGCGTTATAAAAGAGTTGTCATTCACTGAAAGCGAAGACTTGCAATGTTCAATAATTGCAATGCGTGACAGAATCCAGAATGTTTGTTGTTCATCTAGCCGTGTCAACACGAACGGGACCCAATAGTTCAAATTGGAAACTTGTCGCTTTCATGTTACAGTAAAAATAAAATTTACTTGGTTACTTCCACTACATGTTTTATACATGTGTTATTTCGTTTAGAATTTTCACTGTCATGGTGAGAGATCTAAAGAAAAATTTGCGATGCCCGCCGGGTGAAAATTTGAGTGACGTCGTGAAGCTGGTTGAAGCTCATTTACTTCGAAAAACATTTTCAATGCAAAGCATATTTCAGTTTATAGAAACCGAAAAATTAAAAGAAAAGAATACTTTATTATTTCAAGAAAAGCAATTTACTATTAAAACCTAAGCCGCAAACACATGAGAGTTTCGTTGTCTTTTTATTTACATTCAAAAAGATTAGTAAATAATCAGTGCGCGTAAAATTATGAAATATGGGAACTGATGGAAAGTATTCGGCAGGCATTGACGATGTTCGTTTTATTTGTTTTTAAATTATAAATTTTGAACGGGTTGTAACTGCAGATACATGAATTCCGCAGCACCCGAACTAAATAGTAGAAATACAATTTATGTCACGTTGTTGATGTCTGCAATAGAAGGCTTGATCGATCGATGGACCGGCGTCTTTTCTTCCTCTCCTAAGTCACACATGCATGCACAGAATTGGTTGAAAATGGGACATGGCTACATCTCTTTTCAAATCCATCCTTCCTCAAACTGCTCCTCGATCTTCGCCTGCCATCTTGGAAGACGCTGCCACCATCTTGGATACCGTCTGAACCCTCGTACCCTACCCTCACCTAGGCGTTTGCTCCACCGACCCACCCACCCCCACCCCCACCCCACCCCCTGCGACTAACTCCCCACCCTCGTCCTCCCTCCAATTCCGTCCCCATGGGTAAGACAGGTGACCATTACATATCGCGGGCTCAACCTCATGAATAATTTAATTCATAATTTAATATGCATTTATTGCATAAATTAATGGACACAGCGCCTCGAGCGAGTGCTAATTTGCATATCCATGTCCACCACTATACTCATTTCATTCCATTTTCATTCCATTCATGAGTAAAAATGAAGTCTGAGAAAGATTATTTCGAACAGAAACTAAAGAAATGAAATTTGAACTTAATAAGAGAAGTTTCACCTATGACTGCTTAAAGAATAGGGAAAAGGAATTCTTTTGACATGTGTGGACGTGACTGTGAATGAATATGAGGCGGGGAAGCTGGAATTTCGGTGTTTTTAAGGGGGTCGGGATGCGAGAATCGCAAGGGGAAAAGTAGCGTGTGGATACGGGATTTCAATTTTACGTGACATGCATGACTGTTGACCAAGCGCAAGGCAGACTGGTACAAATGGATCCTTTGTGTATAGCTGTGTCGGGTTTCAATTAAGGAATAGCAAAGGAGGTGTAGCCTGTTTTAAATTTATCAACGAACTAATCAAAACCTAGAATACAAGATTAAGAAAGGCAATGCGATAACTAAAACGAGTATAACTTCAAGGAACTTACCTTCAGAGATCAGTGTAGATCGAGATGATAACGGAGTGCGAGCTCAAGCAAACAAAGTACTTCAGTGTTAACTCAGACGAGACTGCCTTACTAAAAATAGAGGGGTTTTGTACAATATTGGAACGCTTTCAAATTACGGTCTGTTAATTTCTCTCAAACAAAACAATTGTTTCTGAATATTATCGCAGAAGCCAAGATCATCGATCATCGAACTGTCTGCCACATCAACAATGAGTTCTCAAATTTACAAAATGTTGCACGCGATTTTTGCACTCCCGAAAACTTTGTTTAAGTTTCTATAACAGGAACAAAAGGAGAAACTACTCTTGAAAGAGATGTTGTTACGAGGACAACTGCACGTAAACAATCTTCTGGGCTTCTAGAAACTTCCAGCTGTTTTTGTTCAAGGGTTCAGCGATTTTCAAGAACGGCATTCTACGCGATGAGAAATATTCGTTGCGAGTCAGAAAATTCGAAAACGATGGTGTAGGTGAGGAGCTTTTGATGCGTTTTCGATGAAAACGGAGCGTTTCGAAAACCGAGCGTTATGACTGAACGGGTACGTGTGGACGGGGCCAAAGTTAACCTCGTCCCCAGAGCCCACGATTCTTTTGGATGCTTCTAAAGGATCGCGGGACGAGATTGGGCCTAAGTCTGGACGGGGCCTAAGTCTTTTATGTGATGTTTATTTTAATAATAACACAGAAACTTGTTTAAAATTTTGGGCGGGATCGGGATTTCGACGAAAAATAAGGGCGGGATGGCGGGATTAACGAGAAAAAATAGGCGGGAAAGCGGGATCTGGGAACCCTATTGTGGACCCTCCCTTTGCATGTCTGATTCCTTTTTTACATCTGATTGTGTATCCTGATTGTGTTCAAAGCTTGGAAAAATTAGATTCACATAATAAGCTCCTTGACGACAGAACAGAACTCCTTGTTACACTTACTGTAGCAAGACATGCAGTGGATCTAGTCATTATGGCTAAGTTAGTGGGTGGAAGTTCCTCTACTATTCTTTGTTTTCATCTGAACGTCATCAAAATTCTAAAATCTAAACTGTTAATCCTACAAAGCTATTCTTTTTATATCTTCTAGACATGGAAATCATTAATCTCTATGCAAAGTTTGGTATCGATCCAGTGATTCCTTTTGGAAATAAAGCTATTTGAAATTTGTGATGTCCCGGATGAACGTGTTAATGAACTGTCACACAAAACGGATATTTTATATCATTTTGAAATTTTTCAGACGTGATAATAATTTAGAAGAGGTGTCTAAACAGATTTGAAGTGAAAGCTAATGATATTGACGGTAGAATATACTCTAATTCTTGTGCAATTTTATGGCGGGCCATGTTGGTCGCCCCAGAGAAGAGCACCACATGGCGGCTGCATACTAAACACTGTAATTTTCTGAAAATTATTTTGGCTATAACTCGGTTATGAAAAACGCTACAAAAACTATAACATCAAATTCTCAGAACAAATAACATTTTAATGTTATGATAATAAGAAGGAGAATTACTAATTTGAGCTTGAGACTGAGAAGAGAGACTCAATGCTACAAATCATTTACCAGTCATGGAAATTTATAACCACAGTAGCCACGTAAACTTGCCTAGTGTTCATAATTACAATTCATTGTTAAGCAGACAAGAGTGGAGAATAAATAAAATTGATGTTAGAGGAGTTGAACTGCCACTCACAGCTACCTCTAACAATAGCCATGATTTTTCACCCGACCATGTTCCCATTAACACACTTCTCTTTCTGAAACCAAACCTCCCTACAATGGTCACCTCTACAACGGCCAGTAAATTCTGCCCCAGACTGGCAGAGTGACCATTGTAGTACAGTGGAACCCCACTTTTCGGACACATCGTTAATATGGACACCCGCTTATTACGGGACAGTTTTGTTTGTCCCGACGACACATATTTTCTCTTATATCAGCCCTCTTGATACGGACACCCAGATAATACGGACACTTTTTCACGTCCCTTTGGTGTCCATATTAACCGGGTTCTACTGTACTGTATATTGTTTTGACCGTCATTAAAAATAGAACCAATAAAATGCACTGTATAATAATCAGGAATGAGAATATATAAATAATGATTTTGAGTGTATACTACAAATATTAAATTATGACTTCTAAAGATTTAATCGAAGCGAAATACTGCTACAGTGTCAGTACATTTCTGAAATTTTAGAACACAAAAGTACATGTGCCACTTTTTAAAGTGGCACATGGCACATTTAAAGTGGCATTTAAAGTGGTACATTTAAAAATGTCTTTCACCTGCACACAGTACCATCAACATTTAAACTTGGTTTGCTTCTGGCCAAGTGTTGAAATGCAACATTTTTGCCAGAAAAATCAGTGATAGAACTGGATACATATTGTAGTTAATACAGCATTTGTAACAATCTTTTAAAACTAAGCAGAACATGTATTCCAGACTAATCTAAATTTAGTTTCATGGATAAAAATTTACAACGTATTGTTTCCCTATCCAGACAGTATAACACTGCAACTGAGAAACAAGGGAAACCCTCAAGTAAAATACAAACACTGAAAATCAATCATAAGCTTATATAAAAGTAAATACTTGATTCGATTGCAGATGTACATTTCAAAAATTCGCTTGGTTCTAAAAACGAAACATGCTTTATTATATGCATACAGAGATTTACTCACTAGAAAGCCGCGAAGTAATTTTCGTTCGCAAGCTGGTGTAAGCCAATCAAATGACGCGTATCGCTTTTTTCACGTGTGAGAAAAATGATACGTCCAATCAGGAGCCGCGTATCATGTTTTTTCACGTGTGAGCCGTAACAAGTTTATGTTTCATTCAAGGCTGATTGGCGGCGTTTCGCATACATCGACACACGTTCTTCGCCAGTTAAAATTATAGAATTTCAGCGTTTATGTTTAAGCTTACATTTCTCTAAAAACATGAGTGAAAGGCGGTTTGCTGCCTACAATTCTTCGGTGGAAGATTACGTCGAAAGTCTGGAGAACAAGAACGCAAAAGAAAATCGAAGCGGGACGTACAATTGTTGAAAGAAACGAAAACACGACGAGCGAGAGTTGTACCAGAAGAACTGGACAAGTATCTCGCAGAGTTTATTCGCTCTGTATTAGACATATTAAAGATGGAGAAGATTACGAACCCTCAAGTTTAAGAAGTCTCGCGTCGAGTTCAAGTTTTGAGAGGCATTTTACCCAGCTAGTCACCTAGTGTCATACAATTTGAGTTGACTCGAAAATGTCTACAGTCAAACAAAAAGAACTAAAAAGCTGGCCGCGGTAACAAGGACAAAGCCAAAGCAAGGTCAGGCTCCAATTTACACTTTATATTTAATGTTTTTGTTTTGTTTCTCACTTGGCCAAATGGCGTTTTAAAGCCTATATAGCTGCGAATTTGTTATAAGCTTTTGAATGTTGCTTGTCAACTTGCACTATTTGTGAATAAAAATTGTCATTAAACTGGGTTTTAAATCTCTGCATGTATATAATAAACATAATACAACATGGAAAGTGCTTTGTACGGTATTTACGCACTCGTTGGTTTGTATCAGAAATCTCACTCGTTTCGCTGCGCTCACTCGTTCGATTTCTGACACATCACCAACTCGTGCGTAAATACCGTACGCGCGCACTTTCCATGAAGTATTCTATATATATTTATACCTTAAATTAAAAATCATACACTCCTGTATTTCCTGATCCTCAATCAAGCAAAGCTAGCAATATCACGCTTGGCCTTGCATTAAAACGAACATCATGGACGTACAAGTAGGACTTTCATATCACTTTATTTATTGAAGCGAGATTACGGTAAAAGTATATTACACAACTTTCCATTACCTTGAAAAACCCGAGATTTCAAAATACCTAATTAAATGCACAAATCAGTACTTGATTCCACACAGAGTGATGCAGGATTGCGGATAACTTTTCTTGAAAACGTGTGAAAAACATTCGAAAGGCATAATTTTCAGTTGATGCTCGGCTACCAAGAAGACACACGTGAAGAGACGTACTTCGTGATATTTCAGTCTAAAATAGCTCATTCCGGAAGATATTAATCCAAATTGTCCTTGTTCGACGCCGTGAGCACAAAGCAGTTGATTCTGGTTAAAATTTGAAGCCCATTTGCCAGGTACGCCTTTCCCTCGAGGAGGTGTTTTCTTCTCAACGTGACGAATACAACTGCTGAGCAACCGCGCAAAAATTGATAATATCTTATACAACGCAATGCATCTTGGGAAGATTTTCACCCCTCTTCTGTATTACTTCTGTATACATGCATGACATGATCACGCGTACGTGACAAGAATATTTCCGGCGTCTTTGTTGTTCAGTAAAACTACTACTGCCTGCAGGTAAAATATTCTAATTTTGGAAATCTATTTGCCGGGGCAGACAAGCCATAGACGTGTTAGAAACGGAATATTTCGAGAAACTTGTAGCTTGCTCGCAATCGAAGCCCTGCTTTCCACTGTCATCTCGACCCCCCGGGGGGGGGGGGGGGGGGGGGGGGGGGGGGGGGTACTCAAAATAGTTTTATACGGGGAGACGGGGAGGCTCCGCCCAGAGGTCCAACCCCTTACCCTTTCATACACCATTTTTCACAGAAAAGGTACCCCTTTCATATACTTTCCATAGAAAATGGTACCCCTTTCATATACCTTCCACAGAAAAGGTACCCCTTTCATATACCTTCCATAGAAATTATGAAAATGGTACCCCTTTCACATACCTACAGTAGCACTGCATCCCTTTTCTATATCCTTGTAATGGACTTAATGAACAATATATATCACCAGAAATCATCAAGCATTACCAGTAGAGATGTTAACCAAACAATAATATCATTTATTCGTGAAATCCCTACCCTTTCATGTATTTCAACTCGTGAAATCCCTACCCTTTCACATACTTCAACTCGTGAAATCCCTACCCTTTCACATACCTCGAGCCTAAAAAAGGACCCCTTTCGGGCCGAGCCTCCCCGTATAGTCCATTATAGGGAGTACCCCCCCCCCCCCCCCCCGGGATCTCGACACTCCATCACAACGCGGTATTAAATTTTTCGACCTGGAACCTCGGTACAGTTATCGATTGCCTGGTTTGTCTGGTTTTACCTTTTCTGTTAGATGATCTTAGTTAACGAAAATGTTCGTCTCCGGCTTCGGTTTCTATCACTAAAAGCGGTGGAATGTACTCTGAACTTACCTTAGTAAGTAAACCTTGGAATGACAGTACAATGATCGCTGGCGTTTTCTTGTGGCTACCTTTTATATCACTTATATATATTCTTATTGTATTAATATTAGTATTAGTGTAGTTTTTTTAAGCAGTGTCCCCTAATTAGTATGGTATATTATTACCAGGCTACAAGGTTCTTGACACTTTAATAAAGTTCTCATTCATATAAAGTTCTCACTCATTCATTCTTTCGAAACTTTCGATGATTTCAATTTGAGTTGTTATAGCCTGTTCCAGGCTCTCGGATAGTGGGGACGAAGCGAAAAGGCGAACGGCCGCGCGAAGGTAGTCCTCTCCCAGACTACCTTCGCGCGGCCGTTCGCCTTTTCGCTTCGTCCCCACTATCCGAGAGCCTGGAACAGGCTAGAGTTGTTATCACGCACATAGCACGCGAACAGCAGCTTCAAATCGAGGGCTCATTGTTAAAAAGTTCCGCATACTGCATGTATTTTGTGTGCCAACATAGTCATTAGGTAATCGGGAAGTTAAAATTTGCTGTGTCATCTAAACATATATTTTTCGGGGTGGGCCATAAATAAATAATGACTTTACTGAGTGCTCACTGCAGGCTGTGTGCGCGTCATTGGATAACAGATTAACTGTAGTTTTAAAGCGGCCGAGGAAGTTGAAGTCTGTTGATGCGAAGAACATACGAAATCGAGTCATACAGACTCATAGCCAACGAGGCGCGTAGTGCCGAGTTGGCTACGAGTTCATGTACGACGAGATTGAGTTACAATTAAATTACCGGGGGAAAGAACGAAAAACAAGATTTTGCATTTGTGCACGTGTACGTGCCCGGCCTGCGGGGAGAAGCGTTGCGTGACGACACAAATAACGGCTGCGTAGGAGACTAGTGCCCAGCCCGGCAAACTCGTAATTAGCGGGCTTCTCAAATAAATCTAATCAGGTTTTAGTAAACCGGCATCAGAATAAAACGAGACTAGGCTATGTTCACACTTGGTGCCCGAGCACTAGTGCCTGGGCACCGGCACAAAATGGTGCTGTGTTCACACACTGAGTACCCAAGATATCAAAATGTTGCCCGTGCGGGGAAACTCGAGCCGGAAATTACGTCTGCTCTCGCAGGCGAGTACAAGTTCCGAATTAATTCTGGCGTGGGCACTTGAAAAAATGGTGTGTTCACATTAGTGCCCAGCGAGAATCGTACTCGGGCACCGTGCCCGGGCACCAAGTGTGAACACAGCCTAATTCATCCTCCGAAACTTCGGAGAAACGAGAAGAAATCGCCATTTTGAAGGCGACCTCCAGCCACTCGTATACTGGTAGTTAATGCGAGTAGCTTAGCTAATCAGATTGTCGAATTTGCATTACTATACCGCAGAATTCCGAAAGTAGCGGCCCCCGTTACTTTCGAATTTAGCAGGCCAAAGGGGCCGCTACTTTCGGGTAGCCGTTACTTTCGGATAGTTAAAAAACGTTAACTTTGTAATTCAGCAGCCGTTTTACACAAAAGAGGACATATGGAAAGCTCATTGTATATTATAAAGTTGTTTAGATTACATACTAGTACGTTATTCACTAAGTCACTATCTACGTTTTTTTTTAAACAAAGCAAACTGAAACAGTTAAAATGCCTCAAAATCGGTCCGTACTACATGTACACATATTATTTGACTCTGAGTATAATCTGATGGTGACAATAATACATACAGCTTATACAGTATACCGGTATCTCGATCTTCATGCAAAGTTTTCAGCAGGATTCAATAAGTTCAAGTTGTGAAAGACTGCTCAACCGATGGCCCGACACTGTTCGGGATTTCAATGTTAATAGGACGAGACAAATATTTTTTTTTTACGTTCCAGTTACTATAAATTCATGCGAACAGAGACAATTACTTTGTACTGAATTTACTTTACTGTGTATTTTAGAGTCATAAGTTTGTTTACGATCTTGTTACTGTTATTGCATATTCATGAAAATTCAGTGTTTGATATATATTTTATTATATAGTATTCAATTCACTGCCAAGTTGTATTTGTCTGTACCTAGTACCTACTGCATTGCCAATTTTACTGTTTTGAGTGGTAACGACGGGGGGCCGCTACTTTCGGGGGGACCGTTACTTTCGGGGGGGCCGTTACTTTCGGGTTTTAATAGAAGTATAAAAAATTAACGTTACTTTCGGGGAGGCGTTACTTTCGGGGGGCCGCTACTATCGGAATTCTACGGTACTAGATTTTTATTGATTATCAATAAAAACTGAACACTTTTATTGAAGACCGTATTACAGTAGTGCCAATAGTCAACTGAGACGCAATGTGCAAATCGCTTTTAGGCGGGAAAAGTAATATCGTTACTAGCGGTGATTTCCGTAAGTACGTCATACTGAGTGGGCGAAAAACTTCATGTTTTGGTCCATTTGATATAAAAGATCCCAGAAGGTAGCGATGCACGCAGCCGGCCTCAGCGACTGAACTAACTTCCCCAAACATACACGTGCTATCTACTGAATTGATACAAAACTGTTTATGAGTCATTTAGCGAATTCATATTAGAAGACGGGAAACTCGTCTCCGACGAAATTCCGTCTGACAGAATTCCGTCTAATATAAATTTAAGGACGGTAAAATGAGACGGGTAACTGATTTAGTGCCGTCGGAGACTAGGACGAGTATGAAGCCAGGTTACATTTCTATCCAGAAGCCACTGCTGAATTTCCAGTTCTAGTGTGCAGCAAACAGGAAACCCGTCCTCATTTTCTCGTCTAATGTGAATTCAAGACGGTTTTCCGTCTAAGACGAGTTTTCCGTCTGATTTTCCCGTCGGTTTAGACGGGAAAATGGACGGATAAATTTAAGACGGGAAACTCGTCCTTCACTGGTTTCATATCAGACGAGTTTTCCGTCTTAAGACACACTATTTCCCCTGGGGTGCTTAACTTAAAAATCAATTACTGTGCGAATCAAAGAAGCATGTCTTGAACACTTTTATTTAACTTTGACATGATCAAACCACAAGAACTGGAATAGTCAGGAAACTCAAATTTACACTTTGTTTTTGCAGAAAAGCTTTGCGAAAATAGCAATAAAATTAATACAGGGAAAATAGACCAATTTTTGGCAAAGGAAAATAATCTAAGCGTTAAATAGAATTTAAAGTGTTCACGCTTTTCTGGTTCCGTCGCTCAGTAAGTGCACTCACTTTGCACGCTTTTTCACTGGTGTAACTCGATATTCTCGTTGTTCTGGATAGATATCTACTTGTTACTATAAGTTCACTGGGCTATAACCCTGTTGAGCTAAAATAACTATCAATCGTCAGTAGTTACCGGCTGAGTGGTTCCGAATATGCAATTCGTATTATGCAAAGTGTAAGAAAACATGCAACTCGTAGAAGTTTCTCACAAAACTTTTTTCTGTGTCGCATTTGCAGCAGTTCGCTACTAAATAACTTCAACTTGTTTCTCATTGTCCTCTTCTTCAAAGCTTGAATCAATCAGATCACAGATAGTTAATGGCAGAACGATGTCAAAGACAAATATATTGATTAGCGAATAAAGAACCTGCTTATGGCTAACAGATACATGAATGAACCCCGGAGTGGACCCGCTTAAAGCCACTGCCAAACATGTTAGCGACAAAACCATAAAGAATATGGATCTCCTATTTTCTTTACAAACGTTCCACAACAAAGAACTCTTTTTCATCGAAGCTTCTGGAGTGGTACGTACGTTATCCTCGAGTTCTTCATGAATGCTATTCCTCGCTACCGCAACAAACAGTAGGACAACAAACACAACGGCCACAACAAACAAAACAGTGAGAGCCGTCTGAGAAAGAAACCCTCGGGAAGAACAACTGTACCATATCACTGCGGATGCAATGAATCCCAAAGATTGTGCTGCCGATATTTGGAGTTTTGAAAATACTTCTTGGTTTCCAGTTTGCGCCATTATATATATTGCTGTCAAATTGCAAGCCTGGAGAAACATCATAGAATTGGACAGTGCTCTGAAGACATTGCAGGATTCTCTGGGCTGAATATCAAGCAACAGCTTCCACGACTCCACAGCATTCGTGACAAGAATTGTAGCTTGGTAAGCAGACTGAAAAATAACCAATACTCTGCATTTTTGAAGAAATTTGTACTTTGTTTTGTCTTTGAAGCAGCTCCGCAGCATTCGTATGTTGAAGAAGACTCCAGCCAAATCAAGGACTGCCATCAAAAGCATATAGATCAAAGTCATGATGGAACGAAGAACTTGCACCTTATTTGAATGCGTGCTACTGGTCAGGTGTCGAAGAGATATCTTTTTAAGTCTTGCTAAACAATGAAATAAATTGAGAGATTATTGAATAAATCATTGTACAAGTAAAATAGACTTTGTGACGTCACCTATTTTAAAACTTTTCGTGACCTCCGATTTTAATTACGAGAATTAAACTGTGCATGAAAAAAATTAGTTTGTGCTATGTAAAATCGTCCAGATTGACCGAAAACACTGAAAATCGCGAGTATTAAATCACGAGTTATAAAACTATTACTTTTAGGTCTTCCTTGCCGTGAAGTTAGGAAAATCCACATACAACCGTACTATTTAGGCCATCCCCATAAAATGTTTTGTTTCCCATCGCCCTCTCTCTCGTGAAAGTGGGTCGGTCGGTCGGTAAAAAAGAAAAAAGAAAAGCCGAGAAACGAAATATTGACAAATTAATACATAAATAATTCCAAGCGAGCCTTGATTTTATCTTCCCGTGACCACCATTTTGTTACGAGTCGATATCACTCGAAGACGTCATTACTGGGATGATTTTGATGTCAGAGTGACTTTAAAGAAGCAAATTAAACTTGGAAACACGCGAGAAAAGGGCGCAGGCAAAATCTTGGCCTCTTTGTTTGCTCCTTTGAAGTTTGCCGGGCTTCATAACCATTTCCCTCTATTAACTATGATTGAAGTAAACATTTATCTTTCAAATCCATGCCTTACTCCCTGGAGATCATGAACGCCTCACGTTCAATCAGTCTATTTATTCGTTTTCATAGATTTCAGTCAACTGGTGAAGTTAATAAATAAGAAATTATATTTCACTCTTGATATACCGTGACATCTCTATTTATAGGCCCCACGGTTGCTTATTTCTAATGAGGTGCACTCAGGGAAAGTGTTTCACGGTTCGGCGCATTGCACGCTATGATGCGCGCCGTGACAAGCACCAGAATAAATCCTTCGGGACAACACTTAATAGAGTGTTAAAGTGTGACGTCACAAATTTTCATATAATTTTTATCAAGCTTTAAATTCCCATCATTAGATAAAGATTGCTGCTGTATGATCAGCCACAAAATTTCAACTTGTTAGCACGAATAGAACAGAAGATATAGAGGTTCAAAGTTTGGTCCCATGGAAACCTGTTCTAAACTGAATTAACATACGCAAAATATTAGAAGGGTTTGTATGGAGAAATTAAAACCTGAAGGGCCATATCTCGGCCGCAAATTGCAATGGAGAACTAATTTTTGGCAAGTGGACGTTCATTGGCATGCTTCCTCCAAATAGTTGATCAAATTTCATAATTTCGCAAATTTAATTTTTGTAACGTCATACCTTTATTGCTGCCCGCACAGGGCAGCCTCCTAATTCTGTCCTGAGACTCGATTTCAGGATGTCCGTCTGCCGTCTGCCGGTAAGATGTTTGTTAGCAGTACCCAGTCCCCTCCGCGTGAAAAGTCTGATTGGTGACGACCATTGCACGCTCAAATTTGCACGTTTGTTGTTTTCGGGATTTCTTTTGCGCGCTCGAGGAGACGCTGCTTTGAAACGCTCTGATGCTTGATTATAGCCGATTTCGGCTGTTTTGAGTCGCTGTTGCACACGCTCTTGCACGAAAGGATCTTGCGTGACATTGTTTTATTACCAAGCCGCCTCGTTTCTAGCGAACATATGAACTGACCTTTGTGTGAGATCCGAGTCGCGTGCTCCTTTTTTCTACGATTTCACGCACGCACGTTGCATTGGTTTACTTGAATCACATCGACAATTAAATATTTGGACACGTTGCATTGTGTTCACAATTGGTTTACATGTACTTGAATTGCCTCGAAAATTAAATATTTGGAAAGCAAAGACGAATCTGGCTGTGACATTGTAACAAATGTGTCTGTCATTACCAGATGTTGGCTTTGAGCTTTGTTATTATAAGATTATTTTGAGACGCAATAGCCCTTTTCACGGTTAACCTGAAATATTTGCATAACAATGCAGCTAAACGTAGAAGCGAGGCAATTTCGGGCACAAGCTGTAAAACATCGTGATTTTCTTCAGCTCCTTAAACTATGTTAGCATAAAAATAGTTTTAAAACGGAGAAGAACTAAATATGAAAATATTTTAGTTAAAGTTTTGCCGTAAAGATCGTAATCCGTTCTCGCTGTTGCTTACGCGAGTCTACTCTTTATTAATAGAGAAAAGTCGTTTTACACTTTTTTCTAAAAACAACGTAAACTAAAAGAATTGTAGTTCTTCTACATTTTAAAACTGTTTTTATACTAAAAGAGTTCAAGGAGTTCAAGAAAAACACGATGTTTTGCAGCTTGTGCCCGAAATTACCTCGCTTCTATGTTCAAGTGTATTGTTATGCAAATATCGCAAGTTAACCGTGAAAAGGGCTATTGCACGAAAGGATCTTGCGTGACATTGTCTTATTATAAAACCAACGATGATAATGAAATTACAAATGTGGCAGCACTTCACTTCCAATATGGTACCCCTAGTAGTACTCTATACAATGTCGAAATTAGCGGTGTAATCAGTTGTAATTTTCTGTGAATTTTGGTCATCCGTCGTTTTGCTTGGACTAATTACAGTATGTGATTACTGAAGTACATGGCGAGTGATCTACTCCTTCCAATAGACCTTTCTCCAAAATGGCCGCCGCAAATTCAAAATGATTAAAATTAAACTGAGCGGAAAATCAATACCAGCACCCGAAAGACCACCTCTTGTTTGGTAATCGTACGAAGTTTCGTTAGGCTAGGTTCTACCTGACTCGAGAAAACGGAAGTTGAAACTGGAAAATTTAGAGACGTTTGTATGACGTATGGCGTATACCCCCAGTCATACAAACGTCTCTAAATTTTCCAGTTTTCAACTTCCGTTTTCTCGACTCAGTTAGAACCTAACAAACGAAACTTTGTGCGATTACCAAACAAGAAGTGGTCTTTCGGGTGCTGGTATTGATTTTCTGCTCAGCTTAATATGAATTTGCGGCGGCCATTTTGGTTCATAAACACTGAAATTAAATGGACTTACGTAATAGCGTGCGCATGCGCCGAACTGTGAAAGACTCCCTTCAACACAATATGTAAATTCATATTATGCAAATTCTAAGAAAAAATACATCTCGTAGACGTTTCTCACAAAACGTTTGTGTCTTGCATTTGCATATTCGCTTCTAAATAAGTACAAGTTGTTTTTCATTGGGCCCTTCTTCAAAGTTTGAATCGAATCAATCAGATCACAGATAGTTAATATCTCGATTAGCGAATAAAGAACCTCCTTATGGAGAGCCATAGCCTGAGATCAGGCTCCGAGAGAAATGGCCGAGCGCGGACTGAGGCGAGCGAAGCGAGCCGACGTCGCAAAGTCTATTAATATCTCAATGTGTCCAATGAATGTTTAATCAGATTCTTAAAGACTAGACCCTTAATATCTCAACGCCGTTTACCAGATTCTTGATATAAGCCTCAGTTCTAAAGTCAACAATAGCACGCATTCAGCACTGAACAGTATAAGAGACAGGTTCTCTGTTCCATCATCATGACTTTGATCTATATGCTTTCGATGGCAGTCCTTGATTTGGCAGGAGTCTTCTTCAACATACGAATGCTGCGGAGCTGCTTCAAAGACACAACAAAGTACACAATTCTTCAAAAATGTAGAACAATATCCATTTGTCAATGTGCTTGCCAAGTTATCATTCTTGTAACGGGTGCTGTAGAATCATGGACAGGATTCCATGATCAATTTAGAGAATCTTGCATTGTCTTCAAACTGCTGTGGATTTCCGTGATGTTTCTCCAGGCTTGCAACATAACAGCGATTTTGATAATCGATTCTGACCATCCCCTGGTATGTCGAAACCATGACGTATCTTCTAAACTCAAAATGGCAGCAGCATTGTTTTGGGGATTCGTTGGTTCCACAATGATATGGTGGTACAGTTGTTTTCCTCAAGAGTTTATTTCACCGATGACATTCATAGTTATACAGTTAATCCTCTTGGTAATGTTCGTTGTTCTATTGTTGGCCGCGGGTTCGAGAAATAATATTCATGACCAACTCAACAACACCAATACAGATACTTTGATAAACAGTTCTTTGGTGTGGAAATTTTGTAAAGAAAATAAGAGACCCGTATTCTTCATCACTTTGTTATTAATATGTTTGGTAGTGATTTTAAGCGGGCTATATAGGACTGTACATCCTTCTGAATCACTTCTCAGTCAATATTTTGAACAAACCAGAGTGTTTAAGGAAGCTCTTCATTCTTTCATCCCAATGTTTGTAGATGGAATTGTCCTACCTGTAACATTCAGTGATTGGATCGATTCAAGCGATCAAGAAGGAAATGAAATGAAACTTATATAGTTTACTAGTAGCGAAACACAAAACCTCACGTTCTTTTCTGTGAGAATTAAACTACTGGGTTTCTATGTTTCCTCGCATTTGCATAACATCAATTTGCGTAATAGTCGAATTCTTGTCCTAAACTGTATAATATAGCGAAATTGTGAGAAACTAGTTTCTACAAGAGAAAATGATAAAGGACAGAGAGGAAGGCGCAAGTTCAGGCCTTGTTTTCTCTTGATGTAGGAAGTGCCATGCATTTTATAGCGGCACGTCTTGCTATTTCCGGTTGCCTGATGTATTGACTTCTCATGCCTTTATTTGATAATAGCATTTTTTAACAAACAGTTCCGAAAATCTTATGTCGTCGATATCAAAATATTGTTACTGCTGAAAACATGTCTGAAATTTAATGATATTGGAGTGTGTTATTGAAAGTAACTTTAATTTATTACATTCTTTTTTAGTCTATACCAGAACATCTATTTCAGGGAAAGACTAAAGGTGTAAGTTAGACGACTTGAGCCTGCATGAAATGTGTTTTTTAGTATAAAAGGCATTGAATCAACTTTTGTTCACATCCAAGTTGGAATCACCTTAATTTTAAGTGAGTTTATTAGCAAACCACGACGGCAACACCAAGAACGTCGCTAATTAAGCAAAAGGTTTAATGAGAAGTATCAACAGCTCTGCACGTGCGTTATGCTGTTTGGTACATTTCTTAGCCGTCCTCTGCAAAACAATGTCGCGTTGAATTTGAACGTTCAGATACCGCGATAGACAAAATGAATCTCGAGATTCGGAAGTAAAATATCAATTCATGTTTTAATCGACGGTGTTGCCCTCGTGGTATCTTAAACTGAGTTTCTACGAGATTTATGTTACATTTGCACGATAGTAGTTTCCGTGCAATCAACTTGTTGCTCAGAAGTAGAACCGACTGATCGGAACAATATACAAACTAGTCGCAATATCAAAATTTGTCAGACGTAGAATATCAGTGTTATTTCCTTTAGCTCGATCTCCACAATTAAGTGTTTATGATATGGCCGAAAAAGATCTCGATTTTCCAAATAAGGCACCAGAATCGTATCGTACGTAATACTTCAAAGACGAGCACGAATGTTTCATGTTAAAAAATAATGATAATAAAGAAACAAATTTCAACTGTATCTTACGTTACTTCGGCCTGTATTCCGATTGCATGTCCCAACAAAGCAAGCAATCATTACGTAGTATTACGAACATGTTGTAATTCCATATGCGACTTGCTGAGATTAAACTCGCAAAAATCAACTCCATGCACGAAAATCCCGCAAAAGTTTGGTCATTTTGCTTAACCCCCAGCCTGGAGGGCTAGAACTCTAATGGTTTCATTTCCGACTCAGGATCTCCTGATAATATTGTAAAAAAAAATCACTGAACTTTCTCGTGTAATTCGTGATGTTTTGAAAGTTCTCAAATTTTGAGAACTTTCAAAACATCACTCGCGCCCATTGTGCTCGCATTCATCCGATTTTCTACAGACAGATACAGATAGATTTATCAACTTTACGCTGGTTTTCTAATTTTGTTTTCCAATTTAATAACCGGAGTAGCTCATCGCTCTGGTATCCCGACCAGGTCTCAATAGGGTATGACAAATATTTTCGTCAGAAATAGTGTTTTGAGAAATGGACAGCATAGAGATATTAAAAGTCCCCCCCCCCCCCCCCCCCTTCCTCCTCCCCCGGAAGCGAATCGAAGGGCATCCGTGATAGTGGGTGTTATAAATATTATTATCGATTACTTTCCCATTTTTCTCAGTAAAAAAGTTTCTTCAGTGAAAGTGCGCGGCTCAATTGCAAGCAAACAGCTTCGAAATCCACTATGACTTAATTAATTCTTTATTTTTAAGCACACTGCAAACACTTACATCTTACATTACGTTTACATTGATTTTCACTATACAAAATTTGTATTTGCACTACGACATATACATACTTACAAGCTTCGTAATTAGAACATTATAACCGCTTGTAACATCTTTCAGTTCACTGACTATTAGCCTGCCATCTTGTTATGCTGCATCCGCTTATCGGGAAACTTGATTTTATATTTTAGCTTGATCTGACAAAATCTGGAATGAGTAGGCATCTTTATTTAACTTAATTGCATTTGTATATATAGTTGCGCATGAATAATATAGTGTAGTTAAACTTCTTGAATATAATATTTTGTTTACTATGCACTCCGAAAAGAACCTCTTCTCCTGCGATGACTCAGTGCATCCGCTAGGGGAAGCCGTATTGGTATAAGTAGTGCTTTTTTCAAGACTTAACAGTTCCTCAGTCATTCGAAATTGAGTCATCACTCAGGTGAACATCCGTACAGCTCTGCCCTCATTGATAAACGACCATACCAGGTCTGTGGCAAGATTCTCACAAAACGAGCCCTGATATGCTGTGGAAACACATGAGAAACCACTGTGTCCTTATCTTTGTTGCCTTTAAATACCTGAAACGTTATTGCAATATTCATTAAAGGGAGTGTTTCACGGTCCAGCGAATGTGCCGGATTATCAACCTTATCAGTTAAAAAACCCCATGCACTCACATGTACTTCTCGATACTTCAGTAAACACATACTATAACAAGAGAGCATGATCTAAGAGAACACATCCCCATGCCCCATGATAGTTTTTTTCAATATATTTTAAGCTTCGCGCCATGCTGTGAAAGTTATTTTAGTTCTCGTCCCCATGACGAGATTGTGTTCGCCATGTTTCAAAGAAACGCACCCATGCGCAGTAGAATCAGAAGTCCAAGAATCCTGTCATGGCGGATCGCTTCCCCCCAGAGGTCCTTGATTGCCATTGCATGAGCTGTGAATATGCCCGTGCTTTTGCAATTGAAAGTTGATAATCAGTATCTCCGAGCTTTACTTTATGACTTCCCTTTCTTGGCAATTGAAGAATTATATTTTGATCACTCTCGCGGGTTATAGGTTTAAACGGGCGACAGTTCCATCGTCAAGGTACGTCAGACGTACGTTAGTTATATATGGTCCCTCCAATTAATATAAAACGGTGGTACTTACTTTCACAGCATTGTTTTCCATGTACACAGCCCAGTTACCTCCGTCTTCACGCGATGAAACCTTGTACGATTTTACCCACTGACGGTGACTATCAATCCGCCTCCCCTGAGTAGCTACTTTCTTGATTGCCATGATCCGTCCAAGATCAACTTGGAGCCAATGTGGACCACGTGGAGAATTAGCGATAGACCATGCAGACGGTGAGTTGAGACGGACTCGGTTAGGAGCTAGTGCGAAATTGAAACTCGACGAAGCAGTTATAGCAGCGTCTGGAATCTTCCCATTTTCCAGCCCCAGAGCCCCGCCGCATTCTGTTCAAGAGAAACAACTGTAAGTTATATATATATACATCTTAATAGGCTAATTTCGATCTATTTAAATTCTAGCCTGGCTCCGAGGCTTTGGGGAATAAAACAAAAGAGATTATTTATTCATCCCTCAACCTCGATGTGATTTCTCTTCGATTTCTTTTGTTTAATTCCCTAAGCCTCGGAGCCAAGTTAGAATTTTAACCATTAACATGCTAACTGGACATATATGTCCACTTTGGAGTCTTACACATCAAAGCCATTGTGACGTCATCAATTAACACGTGACAAGATTAGTTTGACACGCATCTGATGCAGAAAGGATGGATCTTTGTAACCGTGCATCAATTTTGGAAATCTAACAAATTCTTCCAGAGTTATGCTGGAAAAACCTATTCAATTTTTGTTGAAAAATCAATGGCAAATTTAGCTCTCACACCCAACATACTTCCAGGTTCATTTTTCAGCTCCCTTAAAAGGTTAGGTCAAAACTTTTCCAGCTGATAGGAAGTGTATCAAGCGCCGAAGATAGCAAGAAAAGAAAGGGGGAGTAAAAGGAAAGGAAAAGAGAGAAGGAAAAAAATCAGAAGAAAAAACTTTTTGGGGGGGCTATGCACTGTGGCCAACGATAAAATTGAACGGTTTTGCCCCAAAACCTTTATAAAATCTTTCCCTAGTTCTCCAAATGGCATTTTTAGCAAAGGTTAGCCAAATTTCGCTTCCCCCCAGAGGTCCTTGTTGGCCGCTCCACCGCTGGACAAGGGTAACGAGGACTCTGGGAACGAGATTGGAAGTACATGTGAGTGGCTTTTTTTAAAACGGATAAAGTTGATAAGCCTGCACATGCGCCGAACTGTGAAACACTCCCTGTAATGAAAATAAGGTGAAAAGCTACTACTTTACCTTTACACATGTTGCCACCCTTTTTGAGATGGCATATGTCTGCTTGTCGTCCACATTCGAAATCAAAATCGTAACAAGGGAGGATTCGTACGTTGTTTGTCATGTAGATTGCCCATTCAAAATCCACCATGTCCTCTGGGTTAGAAATGACCGTCTTGTCATTTAATTCACAAACTTTTGTCTTCCGGTAATAATTGCTACTTTCACATAAGCGATGTTCGATGCACATGATCACGCAATCTTCAATGTTTGGAGATGGTTTTGTAAGAAACGCGTGATTAGCTAAGATACGATTTGAAATGGAGTATGTTGCGTCTTTACACTGCGTGACAGAAGCCAACGTGACTTGTACCCGCCAGATAATCACAAACAAGGTTGCTATGATGCACTCAGTTCGAGACATAACCGCCTGAATATAAAGAAAAATATATTTAAAACATTTATAAAAATGTTCTCTGGCTATGTAAAATAAAATAAAAAACGTAAAGCTTTCGGCTGTCAGACTACAGCCTTTGATGGATAAGAACATGGAAAAGTGACAACTTTTAAGTTGCAAAAACAACTTAAAAATGTTTATCTAAGCTGCAGGACTAAAGTCCAAGTTATAATAATTAATCAATTCAGTTATAATAATTTATCAATTCACAGAAATGTGTAAATATATTTTGAAAATTAACCGGAACCGTAGCTACGGTACGTTAATTTAAAAAAATAAATATATACAAAAGTAGGTGAGGCTATAAAGAGGAATAATGAAGTGTCAATAAAACTAATTGTTTTTTTTTTGCAAAACAACAATTACTATTGCCAATGAATTCCAAAACAACAAAATTATTTTTCTGCAAAACAACAATTAGTTTTATTGACACTTATGATTTCATTTTATTTTTTCCTTATTCTTATCCATCGAAGGCTGTATTCTGACAGCCAAAAGCTTGAAGTCTTTTTATTGTACATAGCTAGAGAACGTTTTTTAAATATTAAATATATTTTTTGTCGTAGCTACAGTTCGTTAATTTTCAAAAATATATTTATACACATTTCTGTGAATTGATAAATTATTATAACTTGGACTTTAGTCCTGCAGCTTAGATAAACAACTTTTAAGTTGTTTTTGCAATTTAAAGTTGCAAAAGTTCTGCAAGCAGCACCACTTAATTGTCAAACTTGTAAATCTTGCGTCATTGACTTGACGTTCAGTTTTGGTGTATATATTAAACGAACCCGGGTTCGTTATATACATCACGTCCCGCATATAATGAATAAGTTGTTTGTTGTTTATAAACTCAAAAGTCAGTCAAAGAAGTTCACCTCTTCTTTCGGTTCAACTGAAGGCGAATTTATGCGAGGCCGGAGGTCTCGTATCCATTGTCAGAATTAGATTCACATCCGAATCGCTGACCAATGGACAAAGTTACGAAAATATAACACATTAAATTATTTAAAGAGAATCTTCGTATCAGTAAAATTAAAGAAAAATAATTCCCGCTTACCTTACTATAACGTTGATCCGCGAGGGAACGCTTGTGCTGGGGAGGCCAGTTGCAGTTAAAGTCAAATCCAAAATTAAACACAGCAGTGCGTCTTTAAAAATACCGTATTGTTTTGACAGTGTTTCATCCACTTGTGAATTGCACGACATCCGCGCTTTCAGAATAATGCATTACTGATTAAACAATGGAGCGCTGTGCTATGAATGTTCATGTTTAAAATTGTTTTTACTTAACTATCCAATGCTAAAAATACACCGACATTTAAACAGAATAGAAGAAAATTTAATCAAGAAACTAAACACAGATGATGAAATAAATAAATAGATAAATAAATAAATAAATAAATAAATAAATAAATAAATAAATAAATAAGAAAATATTAAGTAATGCGGTAATAACTGATGTAAACTACGACCCGACCTAACAGCTAACGAGTTGTTTTCGAAGCGAAACTACATTAAAATAGAGCTTGTTTGATTAATTATTTAAACTGTTTTTCTTTTTGTTTTAATGTTAATGCGTTTGTCGAAAAAAGTGGTCCTCAATTAATCTTTATTGTGTTATATTTTGACAATTGTGGTAGTGCTCAGTCTGGCCAACACTGACCTATTTTCTTTCTTCTATTTTCTTTTCGTCTATACCACAGGCTAAAATTGGGCACTAGCATATTTTAAATATCAAAAGAAAACAGATGAAAAGGAAACGAAAGTTATAAATATTTACACTTAATTACTGTCACTACATAAACGAGCATGTAGAAACAAAATATTTAATTTATGCTATTGTTTATTGCACAAAGACTGCACACTGAGATCAGTGGTTCAAGAAGTATTGCGAAAAATAATAATATAACAAAACAATCGGTTCTAAAAGAACGCTTCATATTTGCGCTGTTTTTAATTGCTATTTGCTTTCCTACTAAGCAGCATGGGCCAGGTTTTGCGTTAAAGATTGCCGGCAAATCTTGAGAATGGCACACCAAGCCAGATACGAACTAAGCGATTTTATATGATACGCTCGTCGCGGCAAAATTAAAATCGCAATGTGTCCGATTTTCGCCGGCCATTCAAAATCGCCGATATCTGGCATGTCAGATCATGATCTGCGAAATTCGCTGGCGATTTTCGCTGATCGATGCTCAAATTCGCCCTGACGAGCGTATGAAATCGGCTATCGTGTACCCTGGGTGCCAGAGGGTTTTTTCCTTAGCGAGGAACGCTGATGAAACGAAAGCGAGTGACGACTGGTCTGGAGAGTAGGGGGAAGAAAGTGCTCACGTGTTTCCATGACAACCATGTTTGGAGAACTTGCACCACCCAAATATCACCCAAAGTTTTCATATTAATCTTTGTAATAATTTTTGACAAACCTTTTCGCGATATTCTGACATCAAAGAAAAATGTTTAAATGCAAGATGGCGGATTTACTGGATGGTGAATGACGTCATTTTTTTATTTTTTCATATCCTGACAGACCATGTAGCTGAGTTAGTTCCATGTCGCGTCCAGGAACAAGAAATGGAATCACTTTGGAAACCAGAAGAAATATTATAAAGAATGCTTTCTATTGGATAAACATTTAATCCTTATAAACATCGCAAGAACATATGACACCACATTAATCGAGATGCTTCTGTGTGCAAGTAACGATAATTTATTGTTATTTAACATGTCAACATTTCCTCTATTTTTATTGCAGCTTGTTACAGTTTATTCTGTAGCTCAAAATTGCATCCAGAATAAATGCAAGGAAACCAGAGGAAAGAAAGCTAATGTTATCAACCTATCAACATTTCATCATCACAGGCATCTATCAATAGAGGCATAACAGCAATCCTGTAATGCTTACTTTATTTACAGTGAAATATATCACACTTTGACAAGAACCGATAACATATGCATGTAATTGAGTTTATTTTGCCTTCAAGTATTATCATTTCACTGTGAACATTCCTCTTAATATTATACTGCAAACTTGTTATAACTAGTCAGTGCAATTCAGTGACATTGACAAGACTTTAATTAAGGACTGGTCGAAAAGATATAATAACAGTCAGATTCGAATTTATATCAGTTACATGTACATAGAGTGATTTCACTAAACCCGTGAAATAGACTAAAATCACTCTGACTAGTTACTACACTGTTAGACACTAATTCCATTGTTTTCTTTTGTTTAGTTACGCACTAACTGTTAGATGTTGTTTCACGGGTTAAATGAAATCACTCTATTGAACTTTGCTTATTTTTATTTTACCTCCATTTGTGTTGGTGTATTATTTGCATAATTACTTGAACTCAAGGAACTTTGAAATTATAGTCAATGGAAATACAAAAATGTGGGTCATTGATTCATGAATGACTGAATAAATTGTTTAAGTGTTTTTTTTTTCAATTAAATGTAAACCCGCACCTGTACACTTCGTGGACCTATTTGTTATTTTGCCGATTAACATGAGTTTTCTGTGCTGTCTGTTCTATATCATTTTTGCTAATTCTATCAATACGTTTTTGGTACTTTATTAGCGTAAAATTAAGATTTTTTAATACGCCCAAGGCAAAAAAATGGTATTTAATTTGCTTGTTATGTTTTTTGGTCTTGTTCCTCACTTTTAAGGAACGCCTTTTTAATTTGCTGAACTAATGAAAATGATAGTCACAGTGTTTAACACTGAGGCTAGCTGCTAGGGATTATAAAGAATTGAGAGACTTGGGTGAAAGTTTTACATATACAAAGGGCCTCATATTCATTCTAAAGACAATATGACTAAAGAATCAAAGAGTGGATATCGCTATCCACCAAATAAATCACCATACAGTGGATAAGTGATAACAAAATTAAATCCAACTACGCCATACATCGGATGGTGATCAGTTCATCTGGTGGATACTAGTGGTATCATATCCGTACTTCGGGCGACCAGAGCCAGATTTGTTGGCGTTTCAATGCCCTTGATCTAGGACAAGCTAATAATAAATCATATATAGTTGACTGTATCCCATTTGTGGACGTGTATGGTATTTAACCGTTAAAAGGATACTAAAATGTTTGCAATTATCGTGAAAAAACAAAGTCGTTCAAATTACCTTCGAAACGATGGAAACGGCTAAACATGGTCTACTAACAACATCAAAGAATTAAAAAATTAAGGATGGTTAATATTGTAGCGCAACCGCCCTGATAAGGGAGCTAGAATAAACGTCTTCATCTTCATCTTCTTCATCTTCATCCGTTCATCTTCAAAATTGGAAAAGATTGAGATAGATTTCCGGCGACTTGTTTATTGCAGAATGATCATGAGACGAAGCCTGGGACAAGGCTTGTCGTCATTGTTCCCATTATCTTGGATTTGGGGAGACATATTTAAAAAGTAGTGGATGTGTTCAGTTTTCGATTTCACAGTTGAGCCTTCACTCCAGCGAACAGCCGTACAGCTCTGCTCTCATAGAGATGCGATGATACCAGGTCTGTGGCAAGATTCTCACAAAACGAGCCTTGATATGCTGTGGAAACACATTATAAACCACTGTATCCTTGTCGGTGTTGCCTCGAAATACCTGAAATAACAGCAATTTTTAAATATGCAGACAATCAAGCAAGATAGTTAGCTAGTTTATTATAACTGAAAGGTTATAAAAACTAGTGGAAGGAACTTAACAAAACTGACCATTTAAAAATCCTATAGTTAAACCGGAAACAAATTGGTGTAAATGGGGCCTTTCGAAACATGGTTGCCATGGAAACGTCCACTCACGCGAGTAAACAGTCATATGAGCAAACACTTGATACACCCGGCACAGTACATTTTAGGAAAAGTCACAAAGTTTGGCCATTAATTATTTCATTAACCCCTACATTTACATAAAAATATACCATCATTTCATTCTGCATACTGTTCATGTTGAAATCATTATACATCCCGGGAAGGTCTGGTTAAGATGGCGATTATGAAGAAGTTCGGTTAATCAATATAAATAAACGACAAACTGAATCTTAATGCAAAGAAACAAAGTTCCCGTTCATTCCCCACTCAGTACATTAAAACGGTGACTTACTTTCACAGCATTGTTCTCCGTATACATCTCCCAGTTACTCCAGGCATCTTCGCGCGATGAAACCTTGTACGATGTCACCCACTGATGGTGACTATCAATCCGCCTCCCCTGAGTAGCTACTTTCTTGATTGCCATGATCCTTCCAAGATCAACTTGGAGCCACTGTGCATGGTTATTGACCGAAACAGACCATGAAGACGGTGATTCGGAATTGAGGCGAAAGCCGTTGGGACGTGTAGCAGCACTGTGAAAAGACGAGGCAGTTATAGCAGCGTCTGGAATCTTCCCATTTTCCAGCCCCAGAGCCGCGCCACATTCTGATGCAAAGAGAAGAAATCAAGTTGGTTATGCGTCTAAATTAAACCTTACACACTTGTTAGTAAATATATCATATATAAATAATTTCACATATACAATTTTAATGAAGAGAGATTCTTTGGGAAAATGGTCTGCATTCGACATTTGCTGTTCATCTACTTGAAAATATAAAAAAGGTAATTGAAGGTGAGGTGATTATGATAAATTTACACGCTAATTTTCCTTGATCCTACTATATTCTGGCCGGACATGCATTTTTGGTGTTATGAGAGGGGCAAAAAGTGGTAATTTTAAAGGCGGTTTCGTGTTAATTATGACGTCACATTCCAAAATAAATGCCTATAAATCCACCCGTTTGGATCCGCCATCATGGATAAAATGGAAATAAAGAAACATGCTACTAGTTTCATGATCGGGAAAGGAGCATTAATTCTGGTTGGCTTCCCGAGCGGTCCTAATTTTGCAGTTCTGGGACAGCTAAGAAAGACCGCAAACGAATTAGTTTCGCCCTTGTACTGGTTTGAAACATTTTACAAAATAAGACTGTTTTCTATAAAAAAAAAAAAATCATTTTGGGTCCGCACTTTTGGAGCTAGATTTGATGCCGAAAAAGGGGAGAAGCTACTACTTTACCTTTACACATGTTGCCACCCTTTATAAGATGACATATGTCTGCCTGTCGTCCACATTCGAAATCAAAATCGTAACAAGGGAGGATTCGTACGTTGTTTGTCATGTAGATTGCCCATTCAAAATCCACCATGTCCTCTGGGTTAGAAATGACCGTCTTGTCATTTAATTCACAAACTTTTGTCTTCCGGTAATAATTGCTACTTTCACATAAGCGATGTTCGATGCACATGATCACGCAATCTTCAATGTTTGGAGATGGTTTGGTAAGAAACGCGTGACTAGCTAAGACACGATTTGGAATAGAGTATGTTGCGTCTTTACACTGCGTGACAGAAGCCAACGTGACTTGTACCCGCAAGATAATCACAAGCAAGGTTGCTATCATTATGATAAATTCAGTTGGGGACATCCTGAAGATAAAAAATATATAGAGGATATTACACGGCGGCGCGAAGATATGAATTTTATTTTCGAGTGGTAAAAACAATATTTTACGAATGAGCGCAGCGAATGAGTAAAATATTGTTTTTACCACGAGAAAATAAAATTCATATCTTCAAGTCACCGTGTAATTTTCTTTTTATTATATAGACAAACCACAAAAGCACAAACTTTATCCGCGAACTCTTGCAACTCGATGGCTGGACTTTCTTGAATTTCTCTCCTTTCGTCTTCACTTTCAAGGAACTCCTTGAATAATTTTAAGTCATATGAAGTTTTCTTCTTCGTTTTAGCATTTTCCTACTCCTCAGTGACGATTTCCGTGTCAGCTTCAAGTGAATTCACGAATCTATCGCTCGCCATTTTTCAACCGGCGTTTGGCAGCTTTGCACAAAAAGCCATGCAAAAGCGGGAAATGACGTCATCGATATCCTCACTAAGGATATGGAAAATACGCCACTCGGGTCCCGGATGTAGTTTCGTATGAAATTTTCGAGTGGTCTATTTTCCAGGAAAACACTCGTGTCTATATAATAAATATATACTCATAACTTGAACGTCTTCCCTCAGCAACTTATAGATAAACAATTTGAGTTGTAAAATTCTTCATGTCAGCAACCCGATATAAGGAACGTCCGTATATTGCGAACAAACCTTGTGGAACCGGCCATTTGTGACGTCATCATTTAAACTAATTCCTCCCAATCTTAATATGTATTGTAACATTCGGCTCTGTCATAAACTTGCAAAAACAGAAAACGACCAATATTTCCCGAATAAAGACCGAACAAGCTAGCTCAATAACATCTACATTTACTCCAAAGCCGGGATATGGTTTTGATGCATTTGAGACATTATAGAAAGGAGTGTTCTAATTACGGTTGTTCATCGATGGACTATTTAAAGTGGCGAAAAACATTAACAGAAAACGCACATTTACGACAAGGCTTCTCTGCAATGTCGATAATTTCAGTGTTCAATCTGAGGCAATAGAAAAAGTAAAATAAACTCGGAGGCTGAAAAGCAATAATGGAATGAGAGTACGGCGAAATTTTTGCAGTGGAATAATGACCTTGGTTTTTCTGGAATAACGGAATAACGACGTTTCCTTTGGCATAATTATCGTCAGTAACATTTCCCTGGAATAATGTAATTTTGGATCTGGAATAATGGAAATTTTAGAGCAGGAATAATGGAATAATGAACGATCCATTATTCCTCTTCAGCCCTCGAATAAACGGATGGTTTAGATTCCATGTTAAGCCCGGCTGAACGATGATAACCGAAGCTAGTAAACAAAGTGGCCAAACTCTGATAGAATATTGAAAAGTTAATGTAAGTAGTATATATCTAGCGAAATCTGGATTTAGCGGTAGAAGTTGAAAAATAGATTTCTCACATTTTTTATTTGGCGCTACTTCTCAAAATTCAGAAATTTGCTGATTTCAACGCTTTCTTAGAAGAGAAGAGTGAGAAGAGTGAGTACGTAAATTTTAAGTTATGGCACATAAATTGAACATCTCTGTGTGGGTTGGTTTGCGAACGTGAAGGAAGTTTCTAGTCGCGGCGAATTTCAGGTTTCAATTTTGTCATTTCGCTTTTCTGGTGAACGTAAAAAATATGTTCTTATAGTTTTCTTCAAATAAAATTGCTTCTGACGGAATTAAACAAACTACTTGAAGGTTTTTTCTACTTAACTGGCTAGTTATAAGAGACATCGAATTCGTATCTTCTGCCACTAAATTTTCGATACTTACTGATATTTCTAATAACGGAAGATTTTGTAAAGCATTTTAGAATAAAAATGAGCGATATTAAAACATGACGTTTCGGCGACGACATGTCACCATTATCAAATGTAAATTATTACAAGATTGGTAGCGTTATATATAGAAATGAAAGTGTGAAATTACATTAGAATAAACTAAGGTGTGGAAACAAAAGAATGTGCTTATTAATTTCTTTCTTTCTTTTGTGGTAACTGCAAGTCGTAACAATTTGAAAACGGAACAAGTTGAGAAGCGTACCTTGACTGAAATTTGTCGTGCACAATCTGCTGTTGATTCGCCGGGGAAGGAACGTTTGATTTAGTTAGACGACAAAGTTCTTTAAAATATCTAAACGCAACAGTATGTCTTTATACATATAGAACACAAAGGCGAAAGTACAAAAAGACCTCATTGTTTTGATAGTGTTTCACTGCCTTACTTCCAGATGTTTGATTCTCACAACAATGTTTTGATGGAGTTCTGGTTAAACGCTCAGTGAAAATTCCTGTTGTTTAAGCTGTCCAATGATAATGCACGGAAATTTAAACATAACTGGTTTTGAATTTAATTTGAGAAACAGCGCTGAAATTAAAACACAACCGGATGAACACAAATTATAATTTGTGAATGGGGAATGTTTAAAAATTGAAACAAAAATAGAGCTTGTTCCCTGTGAAGAAAAACATGAAACTTTTAAACTGCTTTGGATGTCCCTAAATGAAGTATTTTCTCTACTACTTGTATCAGATTTCCAACACTCAACATTTGCAAAAAACTATAAGGCGGTCACATTTTGTACTGCCATTCAAGTAAGATTCGTACATAAATTAAAAAGGAAATTAGCCTAGAATCCCGAAAGTTTAGCGAGGCCGGAGTTGTAACGTTTGGGTGCTCGCTACTTTTGGGGTACATTCATATACTTTTCTGACTCGAAATCCCATAGAAGCTTTCAGATCGAAAAACGTGAATATCAGAGTCGCTGTCATTAATTTCCGCCTCGCTGGCACATTATTCTTGTTTTTCTTTACACAAATACCAATAAAATTAATTATCACACGCAACTATAAAGAAACAACTAGATTGGATTGTCTTATAATTTTCGATAGTAGAATAGGCCATTTCTCGAGTAGCCTGTTCCAAGCGTTCGGTTAGTGAGGAGCGGCGCGAAGAATATTAAGACGAAATCCATTAGAAAATCGAGTAATATTTCTGGCCAGGCATGGACAAAAATCCTGTACTACGACGCCATAAGCTTTCACGCTTAAACTAGACATTCATGAGCCATACCTTAACGGTATTCACCAAATAATATAACTCCACAATCCTTAAATTGCTTTCCGCCTTGAGTTTCCTCCCGTGAATTGGTTGAGTCATGAGAGGTGGCAGCCATGTTTTTGTTAAATATGGCTGCCACCTCTCATGACTCAACCCATTCACGGGAGGAAACTCAAGGCGGAAAGCAATTTAAGGATTGTGGAGTTATATTATTTGGTGAATACCGTTAAGGTATGGCTCATGAATGTCTAGTTTAAGCGTGAAAGCTTATGGCGTCGTAGTACAGGATTTTTGTCCACTGGCCAGAAATATTACTCGATTTTCTAATGGATGTCGTCTTAATATATAAGCGAGTCGAAAAGGGGAAAATAAGGGCGGACCATTAGACAAGTGATGTGGTGAGGGGAATTTTTCAGCTCGCATTTTTTTTTCCGTCCATTGTCTGTGCAGGAATTTTTTCCGGGTAAAGTCCTCTGCAATATTTGTTTTCTGCTTGCAAACGTTTTCATGTCCTCAAGCTCATTTTGCTTCTTTCCTTCGCTCCCCACAACGTCGTAACTATAATTTACATTTAAACACAAAAAATTATCGACGTTGTCGACATGCGCTAGTCGTTTCGCGCCGTTTCACGTTTCGCTGCGCCACTTGCGTTATGTCAAAAACAAACACAAAACTGGTTTGGCGAGATATCTTATTTTGAAATAGTATCAAAGTGAGGGGAAACCATGACAGGACGGAAATTAAACCTCGCGCACTGTAAATACCTCCTGGTCTCTCTCATAAATCCTTAGAAGTTTTCTAAGGATTGAGATTATCAACCGCGTGACCAGAGGCGTTTTTATTATTTTTACCTCTCCGTCGTCACTCGCTTTCTTGTCCTCAGCGCTCCGGCCTCTCACCCAGGGTAGGTCTCAACTTGAAGGCACTGTCCTTCTGCAGGATTTTTTTCTTTGAATTCCTCGTTGGGTTTACCGAAGCAGTGTGGTCTCTCAATCTCAATATGAATGGGGCACTCAACGGATCTGTTTCTCACTACTTTATATGTTCGATCCCCAGTGGAAATCTTGCTGGCTAGCAAAATATTTCGGTGTAGCTTTTCCTCTTTTCTTCTGGAAATCACTGAATAATGACAATTGTTTTACTATTTTTATGCTGGCAGGCTGAGGATGGGCCAATATTTTGAATGAAGGTCGGTTTTCCATCATGGTTTAATTCGATCCCAAGTGGAAAATTGACCGGGTCACTTATGATTATTTTTTATCAGTGCTGGCTGCATGGGCAACATAAATCAGTTTATCCAGCAGACTGGGAATTTCTGTCTTCATCATGCTGGGATGGAGGAACAAATATATTTTTCCCAGTAACGCAAAAAACGTATACTTTTTATATACTTTATTTTCATTTATGTGCGTAAAATAGTGCATCTATATAGAAATTATTCGTTAGGTGCCCCTGCTCTTCAAGCAGGCTGTAAAAGATGAGGTTGTTTTTCATCGAATTCTAGGTTTGCAACTGACGTCATCACCGCCATGTTGGATGACCATTAACAAAAGATTTCTAATGAGCTTTATTATTCCTGTCATCCAACATGGCCGCCAGGGTCTCGGGAATGGTTGCAAACCAGCAATTAGCTCGTAGATCTATGATTTCACTATCTATTTTCTTTTGATCAGCTTCAAAGGTGGCGAGTTTCTCCTGTATTGCTGAGCTTCATTTTGGCATCTTGCATTTCCTTAGCTTGTATTTTTACAGTAGTACCTTGCAAGAATTCCAGTCATGTCTTCAGTTCGTGTACTCAATGGTATCTAGCTTGTCAAGCCTTTGCAACAATTTAGCGTTCATGGAAGAGATGATATTAATAAAATGCAAATAAAAAATAAATAAAAGGAATACTTCACATTTGATTGCCGAGGAAATGTGTTTTCTTATACAGTAATTGGTTGTGGGCACATGGCTTTAATTGATCCTATTTATTGGCGCATTGGTTACATTTTTGAGTCGCGCGTTTTGCCAGAAAATATTTAACCGATTTCTTTGATTTTTGGCATCCTAAATGACAAATGTTTGAATTTTAAGAAAATGTTTTTTTTATCTTTTTTTTGTAGGAGTAAAAACGTTTGAGGTATCACCATATTTTAAAACCTCATTTTTACCAAAGATGCGCATAATTTTCAGAATCCGACGACATAATGTTTCCTTACTTCATCAAATAAGCCTCGAAGCTCTCAAGTTTTGTATCTGCATAATTCTGTAATTACATTTTGTGCAGCGAGTTGCATGGTCATGATTATGAACTGCCCCCTGTTTTCTAGAAAAGTTACCGTGTGTCTACTGCCGAGCCTTCTGAAATCGTCATTCACTTCTTCGGCGCTAACTGTATACGGGGTTGTCATGGGAAACAATTTGAAAATGGTGTTTATTTATCCTCGAGAATATCCTCATCAACACAATTTCAGCATGCAAAAGCTTTCATAAGAATCGTATGATAAAGCAATACGCCTTTTAGCTAGAAGCATAGGTGGAAAGAACGCATCTGACGGGAAGCCAGACGAATTCAATGCAAATATAGGAAAACGGTAACTTTTCTAGAAAACATGTATTCCGTTCGTAATGACACGGTTCACGTGTACTGAAGCTAACACGACCTTTCAAAATTAGACTAATCATTTTTATGTGGATGTTAATGATACGGATGACTGGAATGGGAAAATGAAAATTGAAAATGGGAAATGAGAAATCGCTCAATTGGATTTAGAAGAAAGTGAGGTCGGTAGTATTTATCCAAACTTCTTTTTTAAGACGTTGGGACACGGGGAATCCTTCTAGATCTTCCTTCTACACCATCGGGTTAATAGCTTAGACATATAGTTCTAAAATCGCAGTACTCAGTTAGTCTCGTCATATACTCGATTCTTGCAGCTGTTCGTTTATACAGATCAGTTGCCACGCACACCAAAGCAATAAACAGGTAAAATGAGATGACGTCAGCGGACGTAACCACACTGTACTCGTATAAAGTAAATTTACTGACTAAGGGCCCTTTTATAATGAAGACTGAAAAGGCTGAGAGACCACAAAGTTGTCTTTAGCTGAATCGTGCTACGAGAAGTCCGAACAGCGAAGCTAGAACCGCCGAACTTCTAGGTGAGTGACTGAGATCTTCAGCTAGCCCCTGAGTAATTTAAAAGCTGATCTGAAAGCTTTCTACAAAAACAGAAGCACAAGAAAAATAACATTTTCCTTTATAATTCTCTTATGCTTGCGTCATTGTACTGGAACGGCACAAGCCACCTGACACAATCAAAGCAACCACAACGAAAAATAGTATCAGAGCACAGTTTGTGTTGATGACCGCAAATAATGCCTAATGTTTTTAAATTAAAATATATAGATTTAACAATGGGGCAGTATGTTTTGAAAATGTTACGTTGCTGAAGGTCAACACTATCTATTTGGAAGGTTTATATTTTGCCACTGATTCGGCTTTCAAATGCCTTAATGTTATCATTATACACAACTGATTATAGAACGGAACAAAATTAATTCAGTGCAAGCTATATAATGTAGGCAAAAAATCCACTCTTCTGTGATGTGCTTTCAGTGCGAAAATATATCTCATAACTAGCTACTTTAATTATATAATTCGTGATTAATCAGGATTTGTTTAAGAAATGTCATTGAAACAATAGCGAAGAACGCGTTGAAACGTCCGTTTGCTGCCGTTCACCCAGATTTTAATTTAATTCATAAAAAATGAATTAGTTAATACTATATATATATATTGCAGAACTTTCGGAATATTAAGTTCAATATTCTGTTGAATTTAACAGCTCCCATAGGTCCTACATATTCTTTCTTTTTTTGGCTCTATTTCAAGGGTGATATATAAAAATGATGACGCAAGACAATGATACGTAAATCAAGACGTAAATGCTTAGTCATCAACTTCCGCTTTAACAGGACGATAAGCTAGGGAGCCTTTGTTTGACAACTACGCCAGAAGATTCTAAAACTTCTGAAATAACAACATCGGCCGTTGTGATTCAATTCACATCAATAACTAAAAGATATTTCACATGAACATACACATTGCGTTTAATACAACTGACGTATAAACCTCAATGATGTTTTGCATCTACACAGAACATGTAGTGGTGCGTGCGAAAATTCAGTCACCTTCTAGCGAAGTGCCCTTTGGTAAACAAACATTTTTCTGTGGTTTCTGATTGTCACGTCCGTATAAACCTTGACATATGCCTAGCTACATAATTCCCGAAAAATGGAACTTCAGGCCTAGACATATGCTTTGCACTTATAAATTGTGAAATTTTTCTCCGGCTTAAAATTATTGGTTCTTATCCGGCCATAGCTGATTAGCATGACACTGTAAATTACGTCAACATGAAACAAGAAACATTTGGCCAAACTGGTCTCAGACTACATCGACAAATCTTCGCTTCATCTATTAAGAACTGGAAGTCTTGTGACTCAAATCGTTCAGCATGAATTTTAAATGAGATGAACTAGTTTGAATTCAACTGTGAATAATTCGATGCCGTGAAAGTACTCAACGTATGGACTAAAAAGTGACTCAGTGTGTGACTCAGCAGTCTGCAACATAATATTTTGAAGGACTTTCAAGCTAATGGAATAGAGGTTTGTCAAAAACAATATTCTTCCGTTGATGACTTACACATACAATGAACTCACTGACAGATACTGAAGAAAGACTTCTGGGCTTAGCTACAAAAATCCGGATTTTTTTTAGATTTTTAGATGCTGAAAAGATTTTTAGAAAGTCTGGAGATTTTTAGGCGAATTTAGCAAGTTCAAAGATTTTTAGAATTTTTAGAGCCAAAAATATCTGTAAAATGCATAAAGAATATTTAGAGATAAGAATAATTATAATGTTTTTATAGGCACATTTAAGAAACTCAATGCGCTTATAAAGCTTTAAAATATAAACTGAAAACTTCGCGCGCTCTGATTGGTTAAAAACCATGTTTTATCAGAGTATAAAACATAGAAAAGCGTGTTTTATCGTTTCGCGCGCGTAAATCTATATTTTAAAGCACATAAAGAAGCCAAGAGAACACTCGAGAAATTTAGAAAACACTCGCCTGCGGCTCGTGTTTTCTAAATTTCTCTCGTGTTCTCAAATTCCCATCGTGTTTTATGACAGTATAATACATGGTTTTGGCTTCTTTATTTGTTAAATATAAAGAGTGAAGAGGCGAGAGGCTTCAGTGACGTGTTCATGGCTTCATGGCCCCTGGTTTCACCATTCAATTATGTATCTCAGAATTCTGTTGTAGTTAAGAACAATTTTGATATTTTTCGGAAAATTTTGATAAGTGATTTTGAAGTTTCACCATAGCAAAGTTTGCATTGGAAATCTTTCAACCAAGATACCAATATACAAATCCTTCATTATGATCAGAGTTCGTTATAGTGCTTTGTAGCTGGCAGAAGCATAATCGATGATATTTATTCGTAGACAATTGAGACAACACGATTAGCCGCTTTGGTAAATCTTTCTTTCAGCCGGAGTAGACTGTTAGTGCAATTTAACGTGGGTCAAAACACAATCGCCAAAAAACTGTACTGTTCATATGTCTGGACATATTTCTATTTTAAATTTCCCAATTTATTGACTCTTATGCAAACATTTAATCAAACATTGTGCTAGATAGAGCTGGTCAACTGAATCAGCTATCTTTCATTTTCCTTCCAGAAGAACAATTGCCCAACCAAGCCAAACCAAGTGAAATTAAATGGCCCAAGAAACACGATTTCCCCAGAGCCGTGTGAATCATCTGATACAAGCATCATTAAATGTGCTCGACTTCCTTGAGCTAGTAAATGAATTTCCTGGCCTGTATGCTGGTCCGATCCTCAGAAATGCTATCAGAAGATATGAAGTTTTCTGGCTTCCACTCGTAGGTAAACAAGGAAGTGAGAGCAGGCTTCTGGCAGCTCCATTGGACATAGCCTGGGTTTGGCATGTACACATGTTGGCACCTTACAACTACGAGCAAGATTGCATCAATATTGCGTCTCAAGTCGTCGACCACACGCCGATGAACAGATATCAACGACACGAGGGCCTCCAAAGAGCAAGATATATCTGGGAGACCACTTATCCTGGGGAGCCATTTGAGGTTGACCTGAACCAGCCAACACCGTTTTTTGTACCTTACAATTTGAAAATTCTCCACGACCTTGAAAAAGCGTGTTACCACCAATCCAAGTTCTATTACCAAGTATCGTTGCCTCACTACACTGAACGCAAATTTCTTACCAAAGCCATTGAACGGTATGAACAACATCTGGAACTAAAATCCCGAAATCCACAGGTTTTAATGGTTACGTGCTATGATGTCGACCTAATATGGCATGCCCATCAACAGCATCCGCTGGATTACAAGCAAGTTACAACTGATATGTTTGGAAGAATGGTACAACGCGACGACAAGGAAGCAAGTCTTTGCCTGGGATCTACGTTGTACGATACTGAAACGGCAACACGAGCTGTGTGGCAGACTGCAGGTCTACAGTTTAACAAACCGGGCGCCATGTACAGAGGCGAACCTCCTCCACATAGACCACCGAGGCCCGAATGGCTCTATGCTTCACTAGCACGACTTGAATACGTAATGAGCATCCTGAAGATCGAAGTATTAAATGCGGATGCCAACAAAACCTTTTATGTTCGATTGTTTGACTCGGACGGCAGCTTGATCTTGTTGCAAGGTATGAATGGAGGGTTTGGTGTTAATCTGATGAATCAATGCATCATCAACAATGAAAAGAAACACACAATCACAGTAAGTCTTCACCAGAAAACGTTTTCTTGGAGAAAAGACCATCGGTTCTTCTCAAACAAGCCTGCTGTCCTACCTGGACTCGCTTCATGTCACTGGACCAGCGCCTACGCAACCTTGGATTACAGATGTTCCAATCAGCGGTACGCAGAGTGTCGTGAGGTTGACAACCATGTTAAATCCTCCTGCCATTGAGGGTTATCGATTCACGATCCAACAAGATCTGTTCTTCCAAAAGGTCAACCATCCTTCATTGGTACTTAGTTTCCCACAAGTGATGTTCACTCCAAGTGACTTTGCAAAGCCATTCTTACCTTGTGAATCTGCCACGCATGCTTTGCGTGACGTGAGAGAACGTGAGGCATTCAAGTGCCGTGTGGTCCACTCTACTGCGGCCGTGCTGTCAGCAGTCGAAATTATCAGCCTCCACAATGTTGCCGTAGCGTCAGCAAACACGATTAGCTCCACTATTCTTCCTGAAAAGGAATCAATTGAAGACGATGAAAGATGCGTTTCGTTGAACCAAATGGAAGGCGAGAGAGCCATGCTTATCCGAGGTCGAAAGGATTGGGGCATTTGTATTGGCAAATGGCAGAAAGGAAAGCTTTTCAAACGCTCCACCGGTCAAGTGGAGATCAAGTTTTTTAGCCTCCATGGAACGCAGGGATGGTGTGAAGTACGCAAATACAAGGAAGGATTGTACCTGATATACATTGATTCAAGTAACTATGTCTACGTAGATTTGAAGAGAGGAATCTTCGTCGTACCTCCAGCTACGCAACATATTCCAGAGATCATTGCATTGGCCTTCTCAGTGTCAATTCTCTACCTGCTCTGCAAACCTTACACTCCAACGCCATCGAAGGAATCCTCGCCATCATTGCACAAGCAAGCCAAAGGTGACAAGATCTCTCCAATGCTTCTTGCTGCAGGGTACAACAGTACCTCCGTTCCAACCAATGTGCATTTGGGTCCCGAGGCATGTGGTCCGTCTGTCGGATGTGGTAGCTATGATCTAGATTTGGAATCTGGGTCTGATTGGAGTAAACGACTGCAATCCAGAGGTGCATTTGATAGTGAGGAGGCTTCTGTGTTTTTTAAAATACACGGAGTCGTCGCCCTACGTAGAAAAAGTCCTCCTGTAGTGTCTCGGGGAGGTTTCTGGGGAAGTAGTGGAGGCGGTGGAGGCGGTGGAGGCCGTGGAGGTCATGGAGGTGGTGATGGGGGTGGAGGTGATGGTGGTGGTGGTGGTGGGGGAGGTGGAGGTGGTGGGGATGGTGGTGGTGGTTGTTGAGAACTGAGATGGAGAACTTGTAGGGTGATTGAGATAACGTTGTGACTATAAAGGTGAATACTTTCGTTATTTTTTGAACGAGTTGCAAGATTCAGTTTGTACAAAGCTAGTAGATAACGTGTTGTCAAAATAATTTGCAGAAATGGATTATATCACTGAAATGTTTTTCGCACAGATTGATTACTCTGTGGAAGTAGCTACCGTATGTGGGGGACGTTTTATAGGCAGTTAAGTTTCTTGACAGTGTACGTCGTACGTGTGTTTCTGTGGCCAGAAAAGGGACGTGTTGTTGACATTGCAGGTTGAAGCTAACCCAACATTTAGTACGTCGAGAAATGCGCAATGACCCTGAGTGTGAGCCTTAAAGATGGTGTATGGGAGGTACATCTTTCAAACAACTTCACACACTATGAAGTTATGAGGCTGCATTACCTAATATCGCGAAGAAGACCAAACGGCGAGTCCGAGTACAGCTTGACAGTGAGGCTGAAAACGTTTCCGATCTCAACAAAGATCTCAACCCAAAGTAATTTCCGTTATGACATTGCATGGCATATACGACTTTGGGCCCACATTTTTCTCAGTGTTAATTCCATGATGACAGAAAATCTTCTTATAAATGATGCAAAATCAGTTTTATTAAGCGCATGTGATAGTGAGCTAAACCTGTAAAGTTACTACCTAATTGAATAGTTACAAATGTCGTTAAAACGGATGATAATTCCAATTCAAAAACAGCATGTGAACTGGAACAAATGAAATGCACATGATTGCTGAAAGATGTCACGAAATTCATTGTTGCTGGTTTGTAATAGAACATTAATTCGGGTTTTTTTTCTTCACGAAGTTTAATGTTTGCACAACATTTGGTATTTGAATAGGAATTATTGTCCGTTGCAACGGCCAGATCTCGTGTTGCGCACAAACACGTGATGATACTTTATTTTCATTGAAAGTAAAAACGCCAGCGACGTGGTCGAGAGATCAGGGAAACAAGTGCCGGTTTTGGAAAATCTTCGTGGCTCCAGGCACTCGAAGAATTTTCAATTCTTATTATCCAATCAGAAACTAGCGCGAGCACTCACGAGTACTTCGAAAGCAATCGCGCCAGCAAATACGTCATGTTGCTTAGCAACTTCGGGGATGAACACCGCGGACTTAGTCCCCTCTCGATCGGAGGGGGGATTTCGCCATGAACTGGTAATCAACGACATGAGAGGAAAACGTTTTTTCATTAGCAAATCATATTCACAAGCTTTTCTTCAATGCTTTGTCACGCCGACAAAGCGTACCTGTGTAACTTTATCGTTTTAGATTTTAATAAAAAATGCTTCCGCTTTTAAATGCATGTCTTCGTTTCGTTTCGTTTATATTTGCACGGTTAAGGCGGGGTTCCACCCGAATGCCATTTTCCCGCCACTTAACATGGGTTTAATGGAAATATCTCGTTCACGTTTCAGCATTCCAAAACTCTATGCTTATTTCATGAATCTATGTTATGGGGTGTTTTGTAAATTTTTGGGTGATTTTTGGTATGTTTGGGGGGAAATAGTTTTTCTCAAAGGAGTTGTAACATTTAGGGAAATAAGAAATATCGGAAGATTTAATGTAGTTTTAAAATTAGAATTTGAAGTTAAAAATTAGTAGATGGACACCGATACACCGTTGATACCCACGCAAGAGCACCCGCGCGGGTATCAATTGTTGGTGTTCCAAAAATCATTTTCTTTCTTCTACCCCAAACATTCAATATCATTTAACAGCAATTTTGATTGCGCAAAAAAACATGCGCACAACAGTGATATTGCTAGCAGCTATACCTGTCTGCAACTAGCAATTTTGTAGTCTCTTTCCTTATTTGGGTCGTCACGCAACGTTCCACCGAGAAGCGTTGTGTGACGTCTCAAATAACGGCTGCAAAGGAGTCACTAGCAAACTAGGCAGCTTATAATATCATTATTTCAGGCAGGTCACGCACTCTTTGTACACTGGTGACATGTTAGCTCTGCATTATACAACAAAGTACCTCAGTATGAATTCCGCTGTTTTATTGTAAAATGCATTAAAACAATACTATAAACAGTACTTTGTTGAACTGGTCATTGTTATGTAGTAAAACCTGTTACCACATACAATTTGCAGTAATTATTCGGCTATATATAATCAGTCCCAGACTCGATTTACGTCCTACTCTCACGTTCTTTGTTTTGTGCTTTGTGCTTCTGAAGTTCAAGGGGGCATTATATAATACATCATTGTTAACTTATGTACCAGAAGGAAATACCGTGTATAAATAAAGTTATCTAATTCCAATTCTAATTCTGCTTGCAATTTCATAAAAATTCATCTATAACGCTCAGAAAATGCTAAAACTTTTGTTACTGATAAAATAGCTTATTTTCACTGTTTTATTGTAGGTCTTATCATTATTTATAAACTCTCTTCCTCCAGTCCTTCCTCGTTGCTAGTTTCCAGATCATGAACGGGCTATTCTCGTTATGACGTCATCCCACTTGCACCAGCTCACTTATCCATCCTCTGCTGTGACTCACCGAGTTGGCTTGGGCCACACATTATATTTAACGGCACAGCTACATCTGCAAATACAAGACACAATGAGTGAGAAAATCATTATCTTTATTTACAGAAAAATCCATCAAAACAAATTAAAGCTTTAATTTTCCTTTTGGGTGGTAGGTGGTAGTACAAAATGGGTGCCAGAAAAATGGGAATTTCAACACTGGTACCCATACCCATTGATACTCCTGGGTGGAGAGAGGCACTGCATGTGAGAGTAAAATGTCTTGTCCAAAAAAACAAAACAATGACCCTGATTTGAGCTAGTAGACTATGAGTAGTCCCTCATTTTTTCTCAGGGATCGAGCGGGCGAGCGTGCTTGAAGTGCATGGAAATCACTTCCCACGAGGAGATGTGACGCGAGGCGGTGAGAAAAAATATCTGAAAACAAAATGAGGGACTACTATCGTAGTCTAGACCTGAGAGTCCAAAGCACTAACTATTAAGCCCGAGCCAAACAAGGAAGCGAGATGTTCAGTTCAATCTTTCACTCTCGTTTGAGAGTCAAACGTTGAGAGTTTCTCGTTTGGCCCATGCTTCATGACAGTCAATGAAAGTTAAAGAAAATTCTCAACTCTCATTAAATCTCATCCTTGTTTGGCCCAGGCTTAAGAGGCTTATACATTGTACATGTATAGCTTAATTAACAAAATAATATCTATATCAAAGGGGGATCAGCATTTACCCATTTTAGCCGGTCTTGTTAATCCAAGTGCTTCCATGATTTGAACAAATTCTTCTTTTGATTTGGTCAAACGCGGGTTGTGCTTTAACTCCTCTCCAACTGTAGTGGAAGTCACACCTAGAATTGATTGAACAATCAGCACACCTCAAATTCATTATTTTGTCAATTAATTGAAGGGCGTGCTGGAATAAGGGCATTACGACAATATAATTCTATTGTTAATAATGCCCTTATTCCAGCACGCCCTTCAATTATTCATTAACAATAATTATTAGTTAGCCTGCGAAACAGGCGTTATTTTTTTGCGTTTTTTAGTTTTTCGCGACCTTCCCATCGCGCGTGACTCGCGCTCCACGCTCGCCTCGCGCTCGCCTAAAAAACGCAAAAAAATAACGCCTGTTCTGCAGGCTAATTATTAGTCTACTCAGAAAATTTAATTATCAACTTGAAGTTGATACAGATAAATTACTGAAACTGTTGTAGTGAACGTTTTGAGCATTATTATAATAGAACTTCATCTGCTCGTCAAAAAAGCATAAAAGTTTATTTACAAACTTATATAGTCGCTTAATTGTATAAGAAAATGAGGAATTATGATTATTACTATAATAATTAAAAACACTTAATTTAAATGTCTTTAAAATAGGGTAACCAGAATGACAAAACGTAATTTTCATCTCGGCCCTTAAACAACTACCGGTAAATGATAGCATAAATATTTAAATACGTCTAATAAAAACTACTGTTCACATAACATTACATGGTTTTCTAATTTTCTAGTCGGAAGGGTCAGCTGTCTCCTCGCCCCCAACCCCCATGGAGGGGAGGGGGGGGGGGGATTGTTTTTTTTGTCGAAATTAAAAAAAAAACGTTAATACTTTGTTATCCGGATTGGGACTCAGTACATGTTGTACAAACCATTATAGTCATGAGCTGGATAAAGCATGTAGTCCTCTGGGAGAGAAAGGATTCTACTTCTTACTGAATCATACAGTGTCTCAGGATTACCTATAACAAGAGGATTAATTAGTGAATATATTTAACAATTAGATTATGAGCTCGAGATTTCTATGATGTGATAGTTGATGAGGTGATGCCCATTAGGGTTTTACACGTTTTCAAAAAAATGATGTGACAACTGTTTGTCACTGTAGTTTTTGATGTTGCCCAAGGGAGGGGTTCCATCAACCGAACCCCCCCCCCCCCCTCCCCTCCCACCTCCTTGAACTGGTCATGCATGGGGCCCTATATGACTTTGGATGTACGTCCGAGGATTAAGGTTTATCATTAATGAAGAGCAATTAATGAAGTCAAAAATTAATCACACTCCTACCCTCTTGAAAGTCTGTTCGTCCACAAGCTCTTATAAGGAGAGCATCACCAGTGAAGACGATCCTGTCAGCATGGTTCACATACGTCAAACAACCTACAAAGTGAACCAGCAAATATTCAGTTAAACGTTATTGGACAGGTACACATACAGAAATGAATGTGGGGCTGATAAAGTGGTCTTAAAGTTGGACGTGGTGCAGGGGAAGTGGGTCACGCCCACATAAAGGGGACAAGGATGAGGGTGATTTATAAAAACTCTGAAAGGAACCCCTCTGTCAGTAAAATCTCGTAATTGCATGACTGCAGGCATCGCTTTCATTATTGTTTTTTTTCTAAGAGGTCAGGCCTACAATAATTGAAATTGGACACTCTACAAAATTGTACCATCCTGTAAGTTGTATCAAACACCCATTTTTAACACTATAAAAGCTTTGATGAGCATCCACATTAATGTCATACTTGTATCCTGTGGAATCCCGTGGTGTTGGATCATACTGGATTGTGAAGTCTATTGGTTCAAGCCTGGCCAGTTTCCGAGGTCCTGTTGCCCCAGGAGGGTAATTACTCAGGTAGTGACGGGGAAGTGCAAATGAGACCAAAATGTTAGACCCCATAAAAGTCCCATTGGGCTGACAACAAGACCCAAAAAGTCCAACAGCCCAGAAAGTAACCCCCAAAAGTTCTTTGTTTCACATAAAATTAAGAACGCTAGGATACGCTTTTTTATTAACCCTAAATATAGTCCCTGTAAAAATCTCCCCCCCCCCCCAAAAAAAAAAAAAACACCAGAAAATTTCTAAGCCCCATAAAGAGCCCAAATCACTCATTTCAAACCCTGCAAAAAGGCATTTGCTGACCTCCCCGACACTAATATTAACAGTACCTGAGTACCCCCCTATGTGGCCTGTCGTGCAATTGACACTATTTTTCACAGTGACGTGATCAATCCCTTTACTGAGACAGTTTACATCAATAATGTGTACTGATTACTAGGATTGTGATTTAGCTATAGTCGCTTTGAACATAATTATACCATACCATTTGTATGCCCTGGAGTGGAACGCACCTCAAGTGCCTAGAATAAAACAAAATTAATGGGTTAGATCATTGGAAATCTGTGATTATTTGTGTATTGATTAATGTAACATGTAGCATGTTCAATTAACTCCTAAAATGTGTCCATTGATCCAGAAAATATTATTAAAATTAATTATGAAGAAGAGGTAGAATTTTGAATATTACTGTACATGGGTGACCAGCTTATTTGATCATTTTTCATGAAATTTGCACTATACATGTATATGTTAAATTAATAAATTTTACTTATAATGAGTTGTTAATATTAATATTATCTAGTATCAATAGGCCCGCAATGTGTGCAAAGACATTATTTAAATCTTCTAGGTGACACATTTGATATTTTCTATCTGACCACGTTAGATAATTTATCTAGCATCAATAGGACCATAATGCGCGCGATTTATCTAGCATCATGATCAATAGGCCCGAAATGTGTGCAAAGACTCTTACTAGTAGATAATTTATCTAGCATCAATACGTAGCACGCAACTGCATGCAAAGACATAACATAATAATCAATAGGCTCGCAATGCGTGCAAAGACACTACATGTAGAAAAAACCATCTAGCGTCAATAGGACTGCAATTAATAATGCATATGAAGACGCTATAGATAATTGATCTTGTGTCAATAGGCCCGCAGTGCGTGCAAAGATGTTAGATAATAATAATAAATTATCATTGACTAACTTGATCTCCAAAGTCAATTTTCTCTCCGTCATTTACAAGCACATCAGCCTTAGCTCCGCTTGTCTTAGAGATCACACTTTTGCATCCGGTGAGATTCTTGAGAATCCCAGTTCCAGTCACATGATCAGCGTGCACATGTGTGTTCACTAGTAAAAACAAAAACAAAAAAGAGAGAACATGTTTAGATCACCTCTGGTTCTCCCTAGTGTTTATGGTTAAATACTATCTGGTACCATAGGCGTGTAATGCGTGCAGAGGGCTACCTGTTTGTAGCTGTAATCACTCTCCACCTTTCTTTCAAGAGTTCAATCCCATGCTTAAAATACTGAGAGACTACATGCAGAGATGACCTCTGGCTATATATGTAGTAATATAGACTAAGAGAAGCACGGCTTTCGGCCAATCAGAGTGACATTCACTTTCTTCCTTTAGGCAATTTTTTAATAATTTCAAAATGAAAATGAAAATTTTACAAGACAAGTAATTATAAGAATTTTACAAGACAAGTAATAACTTACTTGCATAAATAAGATTAAGGTCCAACTCTTTTGCCATCCTAACGTCTCTCTCAACCTGCAATATAAATTTAAAGCAAATATTATGTGTTTTTTTAAGAACATAAAATTTCCACGGGCAACTATCAGCCCATTAGGTCCTCAACAGAAACGTATAACAGAAACAAATAAAAAGTTTTCCGTCCATCCAACATGCACATAATCATTATCGTTTTATATATAGCTGGAGTTTCGTTGGACCTAACGACTGCGCTCTCATTGGTTGGTTTTTGGTCACATGGTATAGGCTAAAATCAAATGTAGCCTGTGCAGGCAACAATTCGAAATAATAAAATAAAAAAACTCATACTTTCCCAGAGTAGAACAGGATAACTTTTCGACAGAGGGCATGGTTAGGCACGTGGTTACAAAACATTGACATTCTCTAAGGCATTAATAACGTTGAGATTCTCGGGAAAACAAAACTAACTGTTTCCCTCAGGACCAGTCATTAAGTGTATAATATTGACTAACCTGAGTGTCAACTGGATCAATAATAATTGCAGCTCTGGTCTTGGGACATCCCAGTAAATAAGTATAAGTATAAGACTCCAAGTCAAATAACTACAAACGGAGAAAAAACATGTGAGCTTTATATATAGTGTTAGCCGTATATATACCGAATATGATAATACATAATCGAAAAACAACTGGACTGCACGCGTATCACTGAAGCAGTTCATATGTATGGAATATGTATCAGCCACGTCCCCCATACACACCCCAAAGCTTTGTCCAGCAGCACGCTGGCAAACATCTTCAAGAAAATCGACTTCAAACATTCTACTCTCGGACAATTTTAACGTGATCACAACTTACCTGCCGAAAGATAACTCTTGCTCTCGCCCCAGCCATGATGGTACGATCACAAACAACGCTTATTGACCGCAATGGCAGGAATATAAGCTTACTGAATATACAAACTTGTCAAACTGCACGTTTTCGCTTTTCGCATTTGAAACTTCGATTAGTGAGTTGCAGGCTTCTCTCGCTCTTCAATTCTTACGCGTCCAAAAGGATTATGGGATGCATATTTCTCCGCCAAAATGGCGGCAGATTTGTTTTGGGTGACTGTTTGTGTGTTTCTTGGCTCATTTCTTGTCTTGACAAGCGGACAAACCAACAGGACAGTATTTTCACCGTCCTCTACTTCAGGTAATTCATATGCGAGGATTTTGGATTGGCAATTTGATAGGATGCGTGAGTTTTGACGCGATCTATAGCCATGTCTTTGGAGCAATAATTATAAGCTAAATATGACTTTTGCACAGAACGTAGTGTTATGATCAGAATCAAATTGTGTTCAAGACATTTGGCAGCTTATTTTCAGGAAACCTTTATAAATTGACTCAAAAGCAATCAAAACCAATAAAATAAAGCTATTAAAATGATCTAAAAGGTAAACGTTTTTGCAATAAAATTCTAAATTTGGAGAAACATGCCTGTTAAAATATGATTGTCATGGCAACAGCAAGTATGACGTGTCATATCAAATTGTTCCCAGATAAATTTTAGGTAATGTCGAAACGTTTGGTGGCTTACAATATTAAAAAAAGTTATTGGTAAACGTCCGGGCAGGCATATCCCTCCTCCAGTCTGAATTAATAGGGTTAAGGTTAAAATCTGTCTGCATATATGCCTTGGCTTGCAGGCAGGCACTTGTATATTGTAACTCCAGGTTCCATAGTATGAAGTGCATGCTATTCCATCACAGGTAATTAACCCCCAACATAATTTCGCTAGCCGTGTTGTTCTAACAATAGGGTGGCGAATGGTAAATTCGAGACTTTGCGAGACGGCGTGACTAGCGTTTTTCTCTGCGAGACTGAGACTTTTTGAATTTTTAAATTGCGAGACCGAATTGAGACATTGAAATGCCTTTGCGAAAAAAACGAGACTGCGAGACATACAGAACCGCTCAAAAAATGAGACTGCGAGACCTGTGAAATTCGACTAAAATTTTGCGAGGCCTGTAATTTTTGAAAGACCGTTCACCACCCTAACAATTCACCAGTACCCATTTACTGTATACTCCTGGGTATACCCAAGAACACAACACAATCCTGGATCTCATCATGTCACTGTGCCTATCATAAATTGTAAGGTGAGGATAATAACTTTCCACCCTAAGGGCCTGATTACATGAGCCGGGCTGGCCTAGTTTTACCGAGATCTTGGCATGTCTGTTAAACGCAACAAAGATCAATTTTGCGATTACATGACAACCAGACCAGCCTGGTTAGCCAGGATCCCTCACGATGCCGGGATCCCGGCTAACCGAGCTGACCATTTTCCATTTACCGGGCCAGCAAGAGGACAGCGAGTACAACACTACTCATGCGTACTGCTGCCATCTCTCTGTAAACATGAAAAATTGAGCTCGTCGTGGGCTGGTTCTCGTGCTAAAAGTCATCTCAGCAAACCGGGCCAGCCCGACTTATGATGTAATCGGCCCCAACTGTAAATCTCCAAGTGGGATGATAATAAATTGACACCACCACTTCGCGCAGACCACAGAAGGTAACAATGAGCCCTGATTGTGACCTTTCACTAATTCAATCATCAGTTTTTTATTTTTTTATTTGGATGAATGATTTTTATCTCATTTTGAATGAAAGGTTGCAGCTGTGATTTGACTGGTAATGGATGTGATCTGAACTGTTGTTGTGATACAGATTGTAGCACAGCAGATCAACAGGCATTTACAAAATGCAAAGATACAGATGTCAAGTATGTTATTTTTTAATTTCAGTTTATGAAATTTTCTATACAGTACATGTATGTAGGCTCAATTTCCAGCCGGTTTGCGCTGGTTTTTATATGCCTGCAGGAGATTTTTCTAGGGGTTAAACATGCTAAAGATTTATAGTACGGTAAATACAGTATTATTAATAGCACTTTGACCTTCTAATTTAACTGCACCAAATTGTATAAAATTTGCATTTGTTCCATCTTCATACCTTTAAAAGGTTTCAAATGTAATAATTATAATTTATTATTAATATTATGAATGCATTGGCTTCCTTTGCAGCCGGGATAGCCGTGTGTGCGTCTCCAAAGAAGTTATCTTCAAACAAAACACCAAATTTTCAACTGAAACCACCGGCACTGGGCTTTTCTGTATCATCAAAGATAACTGTAAGTGTTATAGATGTCACAATTTAATAAAATATAATATTATTATAATTATTATTAAAGTCAATGTAGAATAGTTTAACCTGGGATGTCAGTGTACCAAGAACTCTACTACTGTAGAAGGAAGTGATGGTGAATTTAAAGCTTGGTTGAAATATAAGATAGATATTTATCAGTCAGTACGTGACTCAAGCTACTCGACAGGAAAAAAATTATCTCACTATCGACCTACCTATCCTAGCAGTATACAGGAAGTTTGTCACATTTGAACCTAGTTACTATTATGGTCAAGGCTCCCATAAGTCTCCTGTAGCTCAGTGGTAGAGCGTCTGACCAGTGTGTGGAAGGTCATAGCCTAAGGTTCAACTCCCACTTTTTTTACAAGTAGTTTATGTGTCACTGACTGATAAACATAACTCTACTATATGTAAGTACTGACCAAAAATATAATAATTATATTAAATAATAATTACAGAAAATATATGCATGCATGTACAAAACGCCATGTACATTTAAGATGTAAAATAATTAATTTCTCAGTGCACCCCACAACTTATTATCAATCATCATTTTTCAGATGAATCCCGCAATTTCTACAATGATGTTCAGACTGCTACTACAAGTGAGGAATTCTCTGACTTGAAAAGCCAATCAGCATCTGCCGTGTATGATTACAGTGACCAATCAGATCAGAGTTCCAACACATCCTCATCATACAAGGTACAGTACACAAAACCAGATTATACAAAGAGGTTATTCAGTGGAAAGTTGTGTAATACGGCTGGGTATTTTTAAGAGTCAGTTTTTATTTTTCGAGCCTTTAGGTGGGAAAAAATAAACGTTAACGTTGACAAGTAAAAATGCCCAGCCGTATTACAATGTACACTACTTTCCACTGAATAAATTGTTTATTATACGACATAATTATTTCCTAAAATATAGGCTTTCAACAGTGTTTTCCGTAGCTCGCGGTCTAGGGGACTATTCGCATATTCGCACTCTAAAATGCTTTGTTGTATAATAAAACCATGTACATGTACAACAACAATGGGGGTGGGGAGGGGCTTATATAAACAATTAGAGAAGCAAAATTATAGCAACTATTAAATTTCCCATTTCAAGGAGCTATTAAATTCATGTACAAATTATGCCATGGATGGCACATGGATGGCACAGATGCCATAGATGGCACATCTTGAAAAAAATAGGCTCCATGACACTTCTCAAGTTCGTCATAAATTCATACAATCATGTAATCCACTACTAACAATGTTCCGCAATCTACAAATGTATATTAAAACCATTCTTGTTCCTAGTTGGTTTATTATCACCTCTTTGGCGTTTTTCAGCCTTATTATTAAACTATTATTTAGTTTTCTTCAATTTCAAGGTGACATACATACTCATGTACATGTAGCTCTTAAAATAATGTTTCTGGATTTTATCACCCTTGTTTGTTGTACATAGTAGCCAAGATCTTTTACATACATGTACTGTCATTTATGACACAGGTCGGTGATCCAGTGATTCTTGTATTTACCAATGGTGCTAGAGGATTCCTAGCTTTGCCGAGGCCATTGCTTGGAAGTGAATGTGATGATAACAATGCCGCAGGTATGCATCAATTTGTGTGCAACCAATGCTGGTTTATTCAGCTGATTATGGAAGTATATATTAAGCAGACAAGCCGAAGTAAGAGTTTTGTGTACCAGGGAAAACCATTGCAACATACATGACTGTACATGTACTGATGAAAAGCATACTAATTCTTAAGAAATTTCTAATGTTTCTATTTTGTTTACATGTATATATATATACACAAGTTTATGCTTTATATTGCAGTTCTGTGTTCCTTCATGTAGTAAAAGCTGGATCAACATTAACCAGGAACATATCACAGTCACCCTGGAGCCTCCATCTCCCTTTTGGCCTTATGACACAGCGAAGTTACACCTTGAGCTTTTTTTTTAATTAATTTTTCCGCGAAAAACACCCGTTGTGAGCACGAGGACGAGGTTGTCATTCATGTTTCAGATAAAAAATAAAACCAAGAATGGACGAGAGGAATGTGGAATAAAACTAGAATGATGGAATGTCGTTACTACGAATAGACGTGACATGTACATTTATGACCACTCTAACCTTGCATTGTTTTGCAGGATATCGGCAGGATGGTAGCACAGAATGCACTAGAACCATCACAGACCTTGCCTCAGCATGTACAACACTTCCTGTGCTAAGTGCAAGAAGTTACTATGAAGGCTTCAAGGTGGCCAAGGTCAGTGTTCCAGATAAGAGAGGGCTCCCGAGTCAAAAAACCTACAGGGTCGGCTACTTGACAATATTGTAATAGAAAACGTCTGATGATTTGGTGAGGTCCGCATCTATTGACCCATTACAATTCCTCGCCTTGCCTTAATAAAACATATCTCACTGGAATCCTGCAAGGTAAAGCTCGTAACCATTTACAGCCCTTGTGTTTTGATGAAAAACCATGGAACCTACGTATATCAGGTGATGTAAAAATAAAGGTATCGAATGAATGCCCAATCATTAGTGAATAAGTTATGATCATCTTCTTGATATAAAAGGTTACCATAGCAACAGTTAATAACCTAATTTTAGCTTTTTAAAGTTAAAAGTGCTTTATACATGTATTTAACTCAGAAATGAACTCATCAAATGAATAATGTAAAGTAATATTAAGGAAGGATTTCAGTGCCACCTTAAATTTTTCATTTTTTGAAAACATTTTGCATTCCCAGGGCAGTCAGTACATCGACCTGACTCTTCGACGATCATCAAAACATTGTACATGTGTAACAATAATATTGTTCTTCAAACATTCAACATTCCCCTAGTCCTGAGTTGTCACCTTAAAGCCGATTTTTTTTTTTGTACCAACAGAATCCTGGCATTGTCAATTCTAGTAGCTCTGTCAACAGCACACCTGTAATGGTAAAACAGCCGCTGTTGTGCAAAACAAACCTTGGTATCCCTATCAGCTGTTCCTTTACAGTGCCACCAGATCCCTCTTATGATGCGCATAATAAAATATGTAATGATGTTACTTTACAGGTAAGAATAATATTGTTAATATACAGTCAAAGCTCTGAGCGGGCACTCTTGTATTAAGCAGACAGCTCCAGTTGCAGACACTTTTTCTGCTTCCCAAGGGGAGCTTTGACTGTAAAATGTTAAAAATTGCTATGGTTAACCTTTGGAGTCCCCACTTCCAGCGTGAAATATTAATTATCCTTCTGATAGCCATACATGTATGTTCATTGCACCAGTGATGGGGGGGGGGGGGGGTTACCTCCTGCCCCATGAGGTTTTTTGAAAAAAATTGTAAAAGATGATTTACTCTGGGATGCCCAAACTTTCAGTGGCTGTTCATTCATCCTTCTCAGACATTTTGATGTGACAACTGTTTGTCCGTAGTTTTTGACGTCGCCATGGCAACTGCATAATGACATGCAGGTTCTCCCAAATTTTGAATTTTCAGATCAAATTCTTCCTTCTAATGATAATTTTTCCAGTTTTCTTAAGCATCATAATGCAGTATTAGTACATTTTAACATCCCATTATTGTTTTGGAATAATTTTGTAAAAATTTTTCTCGACTGACATTTTGAGGAAATAGTGAAATCCAAGATGGTGGATTTAATGATGTCATTTGACGTCATAACCAACAAATAACTATCAGTTCTTATCTCGTAGAGCGAGCTCAGGGCTATCTATTAAAGGCACTATATGTCTTATTATAATGAAAACCCAGTGTAGGGGTTCCATCATCAACCCCCTCCCCCCCCCCCCCCCCCCCCCCCCCCCCTTGTATGGGGGTTTGACTTTGTAGTAGTAGTAGTAAAACTTTATTTAAACACGGTGTCAATTCACAATACATGCTCTTCCATCGAGCCGTGTATTAAATTAATTACAATAATAAATGATTACTGACAATAATAAATTAAATTACCTAGCTAAATATGTTATTTACAAAATTATGTATAATCTATAAATTGTACATCTTTGGATGTACATGTAGGTCCGAGGGTTAATTTGTAGAATTTTTAGGGACGAAATTCAAGATACATGGCATTGGCATTTTAAATTACACCTTCTCTATCATTCTCCAAGGTATCGTACACAGTACAGTATTCCAATAGCTCAAGCGATATTGTATCAGTGATGGTAGAGTTTTTACTGGGGAGTATCACATCACAAGGTGGACTGAACTTCAGGCAGAAAGTGTCTGTCACTTTTTCAAAGGTAAGACGTGTGAATTTATTAATGAAGTGGTTGGTTTAAGAGGGTTTTCGGATGAGAAATTAACTGAGCTTTTTCCCCCGTCAAAAACAAGTGTGAGTCCAGAAGTCCGCTGTCTTTGCCATTATAACGAGGTAGTCAATTAACAGAGTGTTTGTAAGGAGCAGACTGAAAAACAGTCTGAACAATATACAGTACAGATTGATTCAACTGGGATGCAAGTGCTATTTATTTGTTGTGCCTTAACGTGAGCTGTGTTCCAGATAAGTTTTAAAGGAAAGGTGTCAATGAGGAATTGCAACAGGTTACTAGATATGGACCTCACCAAATCATCTGAAGTTATGGTTTGGTACCGTTTAGGGGTGTTAAGGTCATTCCATTGAAATAGAACTTACAATAGATTTTCATTCAAACTTTGCCTATTGGTTGAAATAAAAAAGGGGGGTCCCGGTATTCGTTTAGGAACAGGAGGACCTTGTATATACCCCATAATTCCTTGCAATATCAGCTTCCAGAAACGTTTTTATTAGCTAAGTTCACGTTTCCGGTGATTATTTATTCTTCTGCAATAGTAATTAGTCTATATTTATTTTATAGAAGAAGGTGATTGCTAGACTCAAAATAAGAGAAAAAATTGATAGGTCACCATACTCGTTTACGAGAAAACGACGATTCATCTCTCTGGCGAGCTTAGCCGTAAAGGAAAAGCCGCCTTTTCTTAATGTGCGCGCGCTAATTACGTGTGAAATCATGAGCAGTAAGGATGCGCAATGCAATACTAAGGAATAACCTTAAAATCAAAAATGAACGCTGTTAGAGTTATTACGGTACCTTTTAGGGTATTAAGTGACAGTCAGGAAAAAATATGACAGGAACTAGTTTTGTCTCAGAATTGGTACCTCCTAGGGGTAAAAATATATCCGAGTCACAGCCACAAAGTTAGATTTTGGTACCTTTTAGGGGTTCTTTTCAAAATTTTCGACGATCACCCCCGTCACTTTTATATCCCCACCCCCCGGAGCCAACCTTGTTGGGTTTTTTGACCTGGGACCCCTTTCATATCTGGAACACTTACACTGAGTTAAACTTAACATGTATTCCATGGCTTTATCTTGTGTACAGGCCGGTAGTGCAGACACTACATTTCAGAGATCAGGCAATCCTGGCTACATTGTTGGTGAACCTCTTGTTGCTGGCAACCTTACGACATTAAACAACAAGTATCTTTGTGTTGTCGGCTTCCAATACTGGGAAGCTTTCTTGAGAAGATTTAAACTTTTTTTAAATCATAAACAGCATTAATGTTTCTTTGCTTATCATGGGTTCTGTACCCTCCTGTGGCTGTCCGAAATATAGTTTAAAATAATGCAGATGCCTAGAGTTTCAGAGCAATTTTGTTTTTTCCCTTGCTTGGCTTATGGAATTATCGACTTGCGGTATAAAAGGGGTCTGGCCTGGCCATCATGATTCACATGTCTAGTAGTTGTCAATCAACCAGCAAAGGGTAAACAGCTGACAAACAACATGTACTGGTATCACTGGTGGTATATACTGTAGATATACCACAACGTCAGGCCATCACAGAAGAAGAGCCTTTCCAGAAATTAGTTTTGATATACTGTACTGGAACATAAACTCTCATTTTTTTTTAGAGTGTTTACCTTATTTAGCTAATTCAAGTACATTAATTCGATAAATTTAAAAATCCCTGCGATGTTTCAGTTGAGAACACAAAATTTCTAGAAATCGAAAATCTTGGACTGAAAGCAAAATCGCTAAATTTAGAGGCTGCAGCTAAAATAATTGTTTGTTTTTCTTTGTAAATCTTGTAGTCGTACTCGCCAATTTTCTTCAGTAAATCCTCTCTTAATTTTACTAGGACTTCAGGTAGTGCATGCCCACAAAAGCTGGTGTCGTTTTTCTAATTTATGGAGCATGTACATTGTATAGCAGCTACTTGACTATCCTTGACATTTTGTTAGAGAGGCAATCTTTCTTAGCAGTGATCGTAACACGTGGTTGACCATCATCAGTCCCATGGCAAGTGGCGCCTGCAGTAATTCCACTGATCGTACCTCGGTAACGTTTGGTGTGGACATGCGTACTGGCTGCACTATCAGGTAAAATTGCTATCCAGCCATGTCTTAGCAGGGAATACGAGGTTTGTTTCTTAAAGATTGACCGGCCTCTTGTTGTTGCAGACAATTCATTTGTAACCTACTCAAACTGTAAATAAAACAGTGCTTCATGAAGCTACAGTTTAATTCACGCCTTTGGGAAAATGTGGTTAAAATAGGCAATATAAAAATAGGCGAAACACGCCTTCAAATATGTTTCCGGCCAAAAATGGGTTTTCTCTCATTTCAGGTTATAGTCACATTGTATGTTCATGCTCCAAACCCTTCCAATTCACTACAGCAAACATGTATTCACTAGTCCTTATCGTGAGCATCTTGGCATCAAAAGGTACATGTAGAAGGGAAGCTAGAAGTGAAGCACTGCTCGAAATTGACCAGGAGGGCCCTCTGTTTATTCCACCAGAAGCATCGACAACGGCCAAACACTATTATTTTAATTCGTATATCTTTGTTATTTTATTTCCAGTGTCCCACTGACTTTGAAGGGATCACAGTGCAAGTTGATCCAAGAAACAGTACTAAACACACTGTTAGGAGACCCGCCCTCTTACGTGGCCTCTTTTGGCAACTCAGATGTGAACAGTGTGGGAGACTGGGTCAAGATTCTCAACACAAGGCCTGTGAATGAGGTACTGACAGTATTATGTACAGTACAATTGCCTTGTGTTTTTTCTCGCTGTTCCTTAAGTTTGATCTCTTGGTTTTTCTTTTCTTTATAGGCTGGGCAAGGAGAGGGCGAGTGTCGGAATATGAGACTAGGGCTTCATATTGAGATTCTATTTGCGAATTTTGGCTTTCTGGCCAAACCTCAACCAAGGGTAATAAACATTATAATGTAATGTCCGATGTTACTGTTCAAACGTCTTGAAATAACCTGAAGCATTTGACGCTAAATCTAATCATCAAAAACAGGCGTTGCTTACATTACAGAAGTAAAATATCAAGAGGAATTTATTTAACGTGCAGGAAAGCGAATTCCTACATGATCTTGGCGAGTCCCCTCCTCCTCAGATGCCTCGTTCTACAAAAGCGCCCCAGCACCAGAGAGGAGCACGCATGTTTCTTCATTTGTTGCTGGTTGATGAAATTGTGTACTATGTAGAAGCTGTGGATAATTACATGTAGGAAGACCTATTTTACATTTTAACTGCAGAATTAAGTGCACTTACCTTTGTAGTTGTTACTCTGCCAAAATCATTTTGCTATCGAGGAAAAGTCCCATGCAATAATAACGTTTGTATTATGTTTTGTTGCAGATTGTAGGAGTAATGTATAAGTATGACGATCCGAAAGATATACAGTATCAGGTGAGAGATGGTACATCCACTGAAAACCCGCTTAGAAACATACCTAGGAACGTATTTAGAAGTGACAGTGGCTAATGCTGATGCTGATGAATATGGATTAAAATTGATTTAAAAAAAAACGGTTTCAATGTTGCCTCAAATTGCCAAAAATAAAAAAAGAACTCAGTTCGTTGCAACATAGAATTCCTTTAAATTGTTCTCTGACGTCCTTGATCAATGTTGGACTTTTCTATTTCATAAATTAAGGGACAATTCCTGTGTTAAATTGCACCGCACGGCGGAGCGTTTTAAATGAAAAATCTTACACCATCCTCTAATATTGATCTTCAGTGCAGAGGAGTACAGTGCCAGCCTGGTAGCGCCAGCCTTGAACAGCAAGTTGAAGTCGTTGTATCAGTTGGCTTTGTTGATGTATCAAACAGACCTGAAGCGCAGATTAAGCCTGTACCTACATTTGAAGCCAAAGCATCGTCAGATTTCTTTTTCCCTTTTCTTTGACCCGATACGTCGAGTGACGTCATGCATAGCCTAATAAACCATCGCTGGACTCACAAGTTGTCATCAATCGTCGTTAAATTCAAATGGCGTCCCATTGGTCATGGGTTGATAATGTGCTCAGGACATTTGTTTGTGGAATGTTGCTGACAATTTCCACCTGAAACCTGTCAAGGCCTGAAGGTGCTTTGCCAACGGCATGCGAGCTGAGACTATTCCAAATCATTCTTACAAGGTGCTATGTCACAATATATAAAGTCACTTTTGCGGTGCACAAAAGTACTTTCAAATTAAAATAAACCTCAAAATAATAGTTTTCTAAGGTAGAGAAACACCAAAGATATAATAAGCAACTAAAAAAGAAGGAGGTTAGCTAAAAATGGAGAAGATAAAGATGGATTGCAAATCGCGAACTTGAAAACATTAGGCTAAATTGTTCAAGATACGCAAACCGTGACGCAGCTTCCTTTAGCTTTGTTAGTGAGCACAATCCCATTAACTAATCGAGTCCACAGAGAATGGGAGTTCAAAAGACTTCACTAAAAAAAGAAAGCCCATGCATTGCACGGGTTGAAAATAGGATTTACCGTAAAAGAAAGGCTTTCTCGAGATTATACTAGAGAAACCAAGACTACGGCATCGACATGCAGGACAAGATATGAAAGATAAGTGCTTGACAAGCAGTAAGTTGTATACATATAAACGTTAGCTTGTATTAGGAGAGTATTTTGGTTGTATTTGTTCATTGCTGTCATGAAGATAAGACGAGGCATGCAGACAAGTGGAATAGTTGTAATATTTATTGAAATGCGCCCTGCTCAGCAATATGCATTTTTGCTATTTAATAAGTTTTCTGATATGTATTTTTTTACGCATAAGGGTTTCTTTTACACAAGAAAACGTTTCTTTGTTACGTGCTATTCAGGTAGAAATAAAACTGTACATAAACAGGTCGAAGAAAATTATGAAAATTCCTCATGTTAAATAGAAATATAATGCTTTGTCATCTTCACTTTCTGAAATAAAAAAAGGAAAAGGTTAAACAGATGCAATAGTAATGTCTACTTATTCTAAAACAAAATTAATAAGAAGATTCAAATATGAGTTCCTAATTGCGTACTCTAAGGGATCTCTCCAGCCTTATCTTGCTTTGTTCCACAGCTGTGGTTTTCAACATGACAACGTGGTTAAAGAGACATACTTTCGTGGCTAGGAATTGTCGTTTGTAAATCCTAGTGCCTATAAAAGGAGTTTCAAATTTTACCAAACTCTACATGATCATTACCTCGAGAAAATATTGTTTATTGTGGGATGCCATCCGTTCGTATTTGTTGCCCAGAAGGTTCATTGGCTTCAATGGTAAGCGGTACAGCTAAAATTGGAACCTCTCTATCCATTGATGATTGTTGACTTGGTGTGTTCCCTCCCATTTTGAAGGCTCCTCTGAGATTTTTCTGCAGAAAAAAAAAAAAATTAAATAAAAGAAATACATAGAGGATATTACACGGCGGCGCGAAGATATGAATTTTATTTTCGAGTGGTAAAAACAATATTTTACGAATGAGCGCAGCGAATGAGTAAAATATTGTTTTTAACACGAGAAAATAAAATTCATATCTTCAAGCCACCGTGTAATTTTCTTTTTATTATATAGACAAACAACAATAGCACAAACTTTTATATCACGAACTCTTGCAGCTCGCGATCGATGGCTGGACTTTCCGAATTTCTCTCCTTTCGTCTTCACTTTCTAGGAACTCCTTGAATAATTTAAAGTCATGAAGTTTTCTTCTTTGTGTTAGCATTTTCCCTCTCCTCAGTGAACGATTTCATGTCGGCTTCAGTGAATTTCCGAATCTATCGCTCGCCATTTTTCAACCGGCGTTTGGTAGCTTTGCACAATAAGCCATGCAAAAGCGGGAAATGACGTCATCGATATCCTCACTATATACTAGTGAGGATATGGAAAATACGCCACTCGGGTCCCGGATGTAGTTTCGTATGAATTTTACGAGTGCTCTATTTTCCAGTAAAACACTCGTGTCTATATAATAAAAGAAAGTAATAACGACAATTGTACAAACACAAAGGTAGTAGTATAAAATACTTAAAATTGGCTAGTTTTACGGTCGGAGATGTAATTATATTTTCTTGAAAAAAGAAAATCTCCATAGTGAATTGGAACGGCGGACTACAGGTTTTGAGACAAATTAATCAAAACTTCTGAAATCCATTTTTGTGGCCAATCAACCCGTTTCTGCTTTCTATTGGTAGATCAATCAAAGTTATGTCAAAAAGGGCCATTTTGGAGAAAACAAGGTGCTTTGTGATGAAGGGCAAGTGGAAGCTTGCGAAATTGAACGGGTCACAAGTTTTCGTTGCTTGACATATGGCCATCTGATCTCCACAAGTTCGCGGAAACCCTTGCTAGGAGCCCTAGCGAGTTCTAAAAAGATGCGAAGAAAGCAGACACTTAGTCATGTTCTCAGCTACATACAAACACTACATTTTTAACCTGCCATAAGCGGACACCTCTTTAGCGGACACTTTCTGGCCCCAAGGGTGTTCGCTTACGGGAGGTTAGACTATATCTTTATTTATTTGACAATAATGCGAGAAGCAAAAATCCCTTAGTAGTGAAAGACGAAGTGGGGGCATCTTTAAATTGACGTGTTTTCTTACAACCGATTTTTGAGGTAGTCGTGATCAGTGAAAATCGAGTACTATTACCTTTGCATCGTGGTCCAAATACAAGTTTTCCCCCAGCTTAGCTTTCAATCGGTCCTGTTCCCTTTCCACGACAGAGATCTTCACAATCTGCTGCATTTTTTCCTCCAGATCAAGTCTGTGCCTAACTTCCTCTTCAAGGGAAATCCTCAAGTCCCTAACTTTTTCACTAAGCCTGCTTCGTTCTTCGGAGAAAGATTCCAAAGTGATCATTAACTTGCGTTCCTTTTCTTTAAGCTCCTGCTCTAACTTCTCTTTTGCATTTTCAAGCAGGAACACCTTAGTGACCAGATTGTTTCCTTCCTGTTGGTGCCTTTTCAAATCTTTGGCAGTAGTCTCGAATTCTTTTCTTGCCTCCATTAGGTTTTGTTCGGTCTCGGCCTTTTCTTTGCTCAGCTCATTCTGCAGGTCATTGTTCACCTTCCGAAGGCATGCCATTTTGGTTTCAAGAACCACTCTCATTTCCGCCAAGCAAGCAAGGTCTTCTTGTCGTTCCTCTAGCTTTCGATGCATTTCTTTTTCTTTCTCCTCGGCCTTCATGAGAGACTCTTCAAGTCCTGCTTTGCAACGTAGAAGTTCCTCGCATAATGAACTCTCTTCAAGTAACTGCTTATGTAACCAGCTATTCTCTTCTTGCAAGTGATCGTTTTCCCTGTCAAAATTTTCCTGAAGTCGTTGACACTTCCTCTTCCATCCCTCCAGCTCCCTCTTTGTTTCTGCCTTCTGTGCTACCGGTGATAAACCGTCCACGCCGAATCGCTCTTTTAAGGATTCTATCTCTTCTTGAAGGTGGGAATTTTCACTCATCAAAACTTCTTCAATCTCTTCGTACCGCTCTAAAGCTTCTTCTTTGCTCTTCATCGTTATCGCAAGCTCAGCGTAGCGTTGAAAGAACTTCTCTAGTTCCTCGTTTGCTTTTATCTTGTCTTTTATAACCGCATCTCGCAATACGTTTTGCCTTTCCTGGCTGATTTTTAATTGGCCAGTCAGGTAGGCAATCCTTTCATCTGCCCTTTGCAACTCTTCCTGAACTCCAGTATCTACTAAGTTTCTCAGGTATTCATTATCTTTTCGGATGTCACCAAGCTCTTCCATTTGTTCGGCTGACCTTCGTTTTAGTCGATTAACCTCCTCACAATTGGAAAGTTCAATTTCTCCAAGGACTTCTTTCAAAATAGCGCGTACCTCATCTTTCCCCAATTGAGGCAAAATCAGGTCAGTGTTTAGGTTGTTGATTAACAAGGGTGGTTCACACAGCAATGAAGTCTTCTCTTTAGATTCAAGAACTTTCTGTAGAGAATCTCTCAATTGTCGTCCCTCGTCAATGGCTACCTCTTTAAGAGTGACCTCATTTTCTAGTTTTTCTTCCAGCGTTTTTACAGTTTTTGCCAAACCTTCGTTATCCTTCTCGACTCTTCCAGACAACAACTCGAATTTTCGCGTATACTTAACTTTCGCCTTCAAAATCTCCAACAGCCTGTGGATGTCCTTGTTAATCATTGTGTGAGCACGTCGTGTCTTGTCGTAGATTGCCTCCAAAGCCTTCTTCATCTGCAAGCTCTCGCGAACATTTCTGTTTGTCTCTTCGCGAATTTGTTCCTTTAAATTTCCATAGTTCTGCAGTTCAGTTTTTGTCCTTTGCAGCTCATCATTCAAGGATTCTACTTCTTGTTCTAGTTCTTCCTTGTCGCGTTGGATTACCATCAAAATATTTCGCAATCTTTGCTCACGTTCGGCCATTTCTGATGTCTCGGTTTGAATGGGTTTTGCAGTATCTGGAGTCGATTTATCCTTTTTCTCTTTCCTTGGTGAAGTGACCGAGGTAGAACTAAAACGTTTGCTTAAAGCTTTAGGTATTAACTTTCTTTTCGCTAATCCTTTAATTTTTCCAGTTTTCCTCTGGCCTTGTAAACAAGAGTCGCTTGGAGAGACAGATTGCTCGCCACTCACGCCAGCTTCTCCTATACATGGCAGTTGAGATGTGCTAGATTGCTCATCGAAGCCTCCATCTTCCCCTAGACCGGGTGCCGTTTTCAGCAAAACTTCAAGTTCCTTATTGTCCTTTATCTCTTCCAATAAATCATCCCTCATTGCACGTAGCAGCGTTTTGAGCCTATAGTTAGTCCTTTTCAAGCTAAATGAACTCCTTTTACTTTCATCGACTTCTTTCTTGAGTACCCTATTTTCTTCACAAAGGCCTTCAATCCTCATTGCATATTCTGTTACGTCCTGAGTACTTTTTCCCAATGCAGATTGAAGGAGAATCTCGAGCTCTTGGAGTCGTTCTTGTAACAAATTCTGATGTGCTTGTTCATCAGGTGCCCCGGAAGTTATGCCCTCCTTGGGCGCGTCAATCTCACTGTCATTTTGAGTTTTAAGTTGGAATACTTCTTTTAGTGCTTGCTGCAGCGACGACTGCAGGTATTTCTCAGTCTCCTTTGCATTTCGAAGGTTTTTCTTATCAACCTGACGCCCTTGTACCGTGGTGTGAAGTTCCAATTCCAAGACCTTAATTTTTTCTTGCAGAGTCGCCATTGTTTCTTCCTGTGACAAAGCTTCCTGCCTTCTAGTCTTAACTTCGTCATATAGCTCCCTCGCCGTGAGATATAGCTTCTCTTCTTTTTTCTTTCCTTGCTCCAATGACTCTTTTAGTGATCTCTCTTCTTCTTCAGCATAGTTAAGTAGTATTTGTGACTTCTCAGAGTCTTCTTTTAGCAGATCACAGTATTCTTGGAGGTCGTTTTTGTCCCTACTCATCCTGTCGATAGCTTCTCTCAAGTCTCTAATTTCATCACGTAGTGCCACTTCTTCCTTTTGATATTTCTTCTGGTGAGCCTCGAAAGCGTGTTCCTTACTTCGTAACAATGTCTCCAAGACCTCGTCTGTGCATTTTTTTCCCGTCTCGGAATCAACGTTTCCAAGTTTAAGCTTCTCTTCATTTTTCTCACTCTCTTGAAGTTCTTCTTTGAGGATTTCTATTTCCACATCCTTGTCATCAATAGCTTTGTTCGTCGAGAGCCTCGATTCTTCAATTTTTGCGTTTTTCCTTTCAAGCTCTTTTGAGATTTGGCTGTGTTCCTCTCTTAATTTTTTGACAAGAGCTTTCAGGTCGTCTATCTTCTTTCCCTGTGAGGCATTTAAACGCTTAAGCTCTTGGCTTTCCTGCAAAGCGGATTTATTCCTGGAGAGGACGCTTTCAATATTTTGCAAGACACCATCTGTTTCCTCGATACTTGCTGGAAGTTCTTTTGTCCATGTTGTTTGCATTTCTTCTTTTTGTCCTTCGTGAAGTGAAAATTTGACCCAAAGCCGTTGAATCCTTCCCCCAGTCAAGCACAGAGCTTCTTGTACGTCTTGAAGATGCTTCTGTTGTCGAGCATTCTGCATTTCCAGAACTGCCACCTTGGATTTTTCTTTACAAAAAACCTGCAAGATATCGTTCAATAATATTTTGGACTCTTCTTCCTCGATTTGTTCCTTGACATCACAAGCGTTACATTCGGGATTAATTTTGCGCCAGAGGTCCTCAATGCTTGACATCAAGATATTCATCTCCTTTCTTAGCTCGTGATTCTGCTCTTTCAAATTCGTGATCTTAACCTCTGCATTGAGATGGTCCTCTAAACTTTCTCCACTGTCGTTGTATTGTTCGGAACTGCTAAAATCCGAGCTGTTTTCTTCTGTGGTGGAAGATGACACGTCAACAACCCTAGACTTTTGTTTAGTATGAACTGACATTACATCCACAATTTGACCCATTAGGCCAACAGTCATCTTCTTCAGAGATTCTTGAGTACTCTCAAGCTCTGGTAATTTGCGGTCGAGCTCTCTCTTTCGCTGTTCTGTTTCTCCTTTCACCATCGAAAGCTGTTGTTCTAGTTGAATAACCTGTTCTTGCAACATGTTCTTCTGGTTTGTCAAGGACTGAACCTGAATTTCAAGCTCCTCAGAATGCGCCGATTCCTGCCTCAAGTTCTCAATCAAGCATTTTTCACGCACAAAAGAAGACTCTCGTTGGCTGTGCAGCTCGGCTTCTTTCTCCCAAAGTTTTTGAAGAGCAGTCTGAACACTACACTCCAGTTCTGCTTTCTCTTTCGTGAGCTCGTCTATTTCTTCGAATTTTTCGTCTATTACTCGTTTTAAGTTGGTGCAGTTACGAAGGAACACCTTTTGCCTGGCAGCTTCCAAATACCCCCCGCCAGGTATCAGATCTTCTTCATCGTCGTCGTCAGTCTCTACATCGACATTTCCCTGCAATAACATAATCACGTTAACAATCAATATATGGAACTCTCTCAAGGTGTTTCCATCGCGTGCCAGAAAAGTAATAAGAGCCGTACTGGAAGAATATCTCCCGAGGTTTTTCTGGTACAGACCGAGCGGTGAAGCGAGGTCCATATAAAAAATACCGAGGGCGATATTCTCCCCGAGCGGTCCCGAGCTAGTGAGAGTGAATAACAAGTTTATTATATGGCTATATTATACTGTTGAGATAATTTGCTTCTAAAACTAAGAGGTTTAAAAAAGAAACCGTTAATCTATCTGTTACCTGGTGGTTGGAATTGTTCTCGTCTTCTTCATTGAGACACTCCATTTCCAATTCCTCGTCATCTCCCTCGTCAGGAGTGTCAAAAGGCTGCATGAAACAATCGTAACTGCCAAAATCATCCGCGAGGGATTTCTCCAAATCAACTTCTTCCTCTTCATGGACAAATAGACTTTCAGCACCGACCTTGCAAGCCGACCCATCGTCCATCCTCACATTACCTAAACTAAAGCTAGAGATGATGTTTGAAGTTTTGAAGTCCGTTGAACAGAAATATGTGCGAATCAATAAAGCGTGAACACTTTGATTTAACTTTGACATGATATAACCGCAAGAGGAATAGTCAGGAAACTCAAATTTATACTCGTTTTTGCATAAATGCTTTGCGAAAACAGCAATAAGATATAAATGCAAGAAAAAAAAATAGACCAATTTTGGCAAATGAAAATCCAAGGTTGAATCAAAGTGTTGATGCTCTTCTGATTCGCACAGCAATAGTTAGCGACAATGTCTTTTTTATGTATCTAAAATTTTAAATTAATATGAAAATATTGTTTGCTTTTTTTCTGTCATTAGAGATATCCTATGTTAAATTGGCAGTTGAATAGCGCGTCAATCCCGGGCCAAACGAGGATGCATGAGAGTAGTTTCCGAGTTCAAACTCTCGCTCCCGTTTTGCCTGATACTCCCTTGCGCTCTCGCCGGCGACCCTCATCATAAAGTGGTTCTTTAGTTTACCCGGTCTGGTGAGAGTTGAAGAAAAATATATATAGTGAGATGAGAGAGTTGCCGAGAGTTCACTCTCATTATTTGGGTGATGCCTTGCGCACGCGGTAGCACTAAAATTAACGAAAAGTCTTGTAATTTGAAATTAAAACATACAATATCCAGACTACGCTTTCAGCTCGTAAGCACTAAACGTTTATCTGCACTAAAAGTTATTTTAGTAGAATTCAGTGAACCTTCGGTTCTCCGCGGACTATAACTTGAATTTTGCATTGTTTTACAGAGCCAGAAACGACTACAAATGGTCGTAAATCTACTTTTCCAATAGCACATTGTTGAGTTCTTGATACCCTGATATCCTTGAAATCCTGAAAGTATAAATTATCAAAAATGCTCACCTTTAATTTGGCCTTTTATCCGAAGATGTCATGAAGCAATCTCATGCGTTTGTTTCGTTTATGACGTCATTTTCCCGCGTTTATGACGAAATTAAATCCCAGTCTCTTCAGGAATTTACGACTGAGAGAGAGACCAGTCTCCATCAGCGCAAAATTCAAAATGGCGGCCAAGAGTAAACATTTCTTGACGTCGAATTATTTGCATAAAATGACATCGAAATTGAAAGTCTGGTCGGGAAAATGGACGTTATTTGTACGCAGAACTAAATTGAAAGCGGTGATAGGTCTGACTGGCCGAGGATGTACAACATGGGCCATTTATGGAGGGAAATTATGACAGCAAAATGACTAAAATCAACACGTGTGAACTGCGACCGTCGAGTCACGAATCAGAAGCCTCATCAATATGCGTGCTTAGCATGAGATCAGATGCAAATTGATCATTCAACTACAACAACAGGCTAATTCCAGGAAATATTTCAGCATTTACATGTAAATGTGATGCTGTATGGCGCGTAAAGGGCTGTTCTTTTGGCTCGGCGTTCCACAATTTGTACATTTGTTGTCGATCTGCATTTTATTCTTCCAAACTGAGATTTGTGCGAGTCAACATGTCCCAAGCTCAGGAGAAGCGGGCGTAAAACATGAAAACAACATTACGGCAGGTATGGCTTCAATATAATGAAATGGATTTGTGCCATTCATAGATCGACAATCCTTGCTACAATGTACACTTTGATGATGAGTGATGACTTTGTGTGAAATCTTCTGAATCGCGAGGTGTTAAGATTTAACACAGTGCTATACATGTGAGGTAATTATTACTTTCATCCCGGAAGGTGAGCAATGCTGTATATTTCAGTCTGGGAATTAATTAACGCAATTGTTGTTATAAATCGACACGTTTCTATTTTCCGTTGTGTTTTCGGTTTCGAGTGAATATTGAATATCATAAAATTCCGTTCAAAGGGATAATATTACAGCCTGGCTGATAGAAAGCTGATTTCAATGGTCAAACTACAATGCAATAATTTATTTGTTCTCTGAATATTTCCCACTGTACTGTAGCCTGCGAGAGCAGACGTAATTTCTCGCAGGCTAACTGTACTGTAGCTTTGAATGACAGGGCTGAAACAATATAAATTGAAACAATATACCTGCCAACTCACATGCATTATGCGTGTGTCACACGCCTGCGGATCGAAAACATCGATCACACGCATACATGACAATTTCCACCCAAAATAGTCCAATGAACGGCGCTAAATGTCGCGTTTGAGATAAGCGTGATCTTGGCAAGATGGCGCCGAGATTTTTAGCTTCGCACCGCGACATTCGGCAGCCTTCGGAAATCATCGGAACATCTTCGGGAATCTTCGGCAATGTTCGGAAGTCGTTGGAACATCTTCGGCGATGTTCGGAAATTGTCGGAAATTTTTCGGAAATTTTTCGGAAATTCAGGTAATATGGATACGAAAATCACACGCAGTCGACTTAGGAAAAGTTGGCAGGTATAAAACAAAACAAAATTGAGGCTTCCAAGCATGAAAATGATTTAATAATCGTATTCTATTGGGATCAACTGTTTTAGATTGGTTGAATGGGCTTTTATGTGTGCTATTGTGGAAAAAACATCAACTCCCGCATTCTCAATAGAACATTTTTCCAACCGCTTTCAGTTGAAATGGTTTATCATTATTCAACAATTTTCCCCAAATATAGAAAAATAATAACATCCAACTGAAAACGGATGTTGATCCCAATAGAACATGGATACAATCAATCAAATCAACAAAACCATCTAGCTCTGGTTGCAGTTGAAATGGTTGGTCCAAATATTACATAGTGTACAGTGTCCTTGAATGTACATGTATGTAGGTTTCATTTTAGGTCTGACACAACAAGAATATATGTGAGGTTTTAGAGCAACAGAATTATCCTATGATTTGCAAAATATCACCATTAATTTTAACAATACTCAATCACTTCTTTCATCTCATTTTAGGAATGTACTTGAATACTTCAAGTGATGTGACAATCAGAGTGGGCAGACAACTGCAGCTGAACTGCACCATCGTTGGAGCAGCGAATTTGTCCAAAGTGCAATTATTCTGGTACCGTGATAACCAGAGATTAACTAACCTCACCAGAAAGCTTAGCACTGAAACAATTCAACTAGTGATTGATCAGGTCGGCTGGACCAGCAATGGAACTTATGTGTGTAGTGAAAATGACAGCAATAGAGTTCAACCCAAGTCTGTCATGGTGAGAGTTGGTGGTAAGTTCAAACTGTACATAGTCCCATAGGTAAAGCCACACTCGGGCCAAACTGGCCCACACTGCCGGAGCTTATCCCGGTTTCCTTAGCATGAAGCCGACTAGGAGTAATAAAAATAAATAAAATAATAAAATAATAAATGGGAATTTCAGTGAAAGTCCACAGTGGCTCTTCTCTTCCTCTGTTTCCAGATCGAATTGGAATTTAGAAATGTTGGTTTTTGTGGAGGAAGGAAAACCGGAGTACCCGGCGAAAAACCCTGGGAGGCGAGCGCTCTCACCACTGCGCCATCCCTGCTCCCCTAGGGGGAGTATTGCAACTTCCCCTATGGATGCTAGTCCGTCGCAGGTTACCCCCCAGCATTTTGTCGCTGGCACCCATTTATATACTCCTGGGTGGAGAGTGTCTTGCCCAAGAACACAAACACAATGACCCTGGCCAGGGCTCAAACCCGGACCGCTCGATCTCAGAGTCCAACACGCTAACCATTAGGCCACCGCACAATCAGTTATTAATAGGCAGATTATTTTAACAAAGACGATACAACTTCAAATGACAACATATGGCATTTAGTATGGACTCAACTTGATTTTAACTTCCAGTGCTTGCACTGGTGTCCTCTTGCCGTCTTCTAGAAAAAATGCATCTGTTGAGTTCAAGTTGAAACCCTGCTAGTAGTACGTTCCACTACATGAAATGCATAACAATATTAAACTAACAATGCAATTAGTTACCTTATTCGTACTTATTTTCGCGCATATTAAAATAAAGACTATATTTCCGCAAAATTTTTTAAGCCTTTGAGCCCTTTTTTTATCTGAAATCGTGAAAGTAAAGCCTCGCGAAATAAGGATCTGTCGATTTCGCGAAATAAGTACGTGCGAAATTAAGTACGAATAAGGTACATGTATTTTACTTCTGAGTAGTGGCAATCATGACTTATTTTACTTCATGTATGAATTTAAGTGGAATAATTTGCCTTGTATTTGTAGATATTCCCAGCTCCACCTCAAGATGTATGGATAAACAATGTTGAATTTAGAACTTACATTCACTGGAAAGCTCCATTGCACCCAGGTGGGTTACAGCTCAATTATGCCATCAAAGGAAAATGCAAGAATGCATCTAATCTTACTCAACTTCCCGAGTGTGAACAAGAGTCTATAACCCTTTGTGAAGTCATAGATCATGGACCAGATAATGATCAATTTGTGTGTAAAGTGACAGCAATCCTTTCACCAATTTGCTATACCAGTGCCGCCGCAAATT
>MU826861.1:91686-137649 GCA_029204205.1 Desmophyllum pertusum
GACCAGATAATGATCAATTTGTGTGTAAAGTGACAGCAATCCTTCACCAATTTGCTATACCAGTGCCGCCGCAAATTACCTATTCACCAATCATCTACCTTGCCTTTGTTGAAGCTAGCAATGAGCTTGGCTTCAGGAGGAGCAATCCAGTGGAATTCACTATCGAACTTGGATTCAATGTTCTTTTAAGTAAGTACAGTATATTACATGACAGTCAACTCTCTCAAAGTGGACACTGACTGTAAGGCGGACTCTGAGCTCTAAGGCGGACAGCTAGAGATGGTCCAGAGAGAGTTCACTGTAATTACAGTTACTGCAGTGATACTATCATAATGTGAAATTGCTTGCAGTAAATTATCACTGCTGAGGTACAGTCTGTACAATTCAACTGTCTTATCTAAGACTTGCAACATGCGAATCATTTCTTGATCGATTCTTGGTTCAATTTCTGGTTACTGGTACAAATGTACATTTATCCCATGCCATAAAAAATGCTGCCAATCAGAATGGTGGAAGGCTGTCGCATATATGCAGCAGTTTCCCACACATATGGGTTGTGTTCAACCTACTGTTAGAAGTTTCCCCACATTCGTCTTGAAAAGCCTTCCATAGATCTATTGGTTCAGTATTAAAATGAGTTTGAAATATTTAGGATACGATTGAATCAGGGTCCGAAATTGCGACCAGCTGGTCGACTAAACATTGAGTGTTGGCGACCAGAATTTCAAGGCTAGTCACCAGCAGGGGGCGACTAACTTTTAGCGTGTTCGATGTTTTGAACCGGCGTTCAAGGAATTAATTTGGGATAAAAATTTCACGGCTGGTTTCCAGCAAGCAACTTAAGTTTTGTCTTGTCAAAGTTTTAAACTTAATTTAGGATGAAAATGAAGGTAAGATTCCTGTTAAATAACCTCCACAACAGTTGTAATCCGTGCACTGTAATTGCACTGGAATCTTACCTTCATTTTTTTTTTTAATTATTTCTTTATTTTAAATTTTTTTTTTTTTTGCGACCAGATTTTGCCATCTGCCCACATAAAAGAGTTAATTTCGGACCCTGCTGATTGAAACAACTTCATATATTCGTCGTTGTCTGGAAATCTTCGGAAGTCTTTGGAGTTAAGTGCTAGCCTGATTTAAGCCACCTAGTAGCTGGCTTATATTAACCTTTAACTCTGGTTATCCTCCTTCCTTCCAGTTCCAATATTAATTCCAATATTCCAATATTATCTAGTGTCTTAGACAGGCAAATGTGTGCAAAGACGCATTGCATTGTACATTTGTATTTTAAGCTTCAGTTAGCAATTTTTCACATCCATTTGCAGTAGTATATCATTCTCAATAATTATCAGCATTTTTTTGTATTTAGCGACCCCACAACCTGCAGTTTTTCTTGCTGCCGAGGAAGTGGCGCCACCCGGTACTGTGAAACTAACGTGGAAAGATTCCAAACGATTGAGACCAAAGGCCATGGAATATACCATTCGGTACCATAAAGAGGGTGACCGACAAAACAAGGTATAAACATGGAAGTTTGTAGTTTGCAATATTTTTGTTTCACATAATTTCATGCCCAGAAAAATATGTCAATTTTTGAAACAAAAATCAAAATCAAACTGGTTCAAAAAATTAGGCCACAATATCAATGAGAAATATACAGTCAAAGCTCCCATAAGCGGATACCCTCGGGAAGCAGAAAAAGTGTCTGCAACTGGAGCTGACCGCTTATGGGAATGTGTAGAGTTCAAACAGGGTTTTGTCAAGGCAGCTGTAAGTAAAGCTCTTACGAGTCAGAGTGTCAGTGCCAGAGGGCTTTGACTGTATTCAGTTAGTGACACAAGCTAATCTGAAAAAATCAAGTTCCCCCAACAGGAGTCAAACCTATTGACCTTCCGCTGCACTGGTTGGTTGCTCTACCACTGAGCTACAGCAGGCTCGTGAGAGCTTAGGCCATTAAATACATCTTTACATTTATTACTAATTATATAAAATTTTAAAAATGTTAAGTTTCAAATGTGACGAAGCTATAATTCTAAACTTTTATAAACCTTGATGGAATAAAATGGTTGACAATTCTTCTAAACGTTGATTATTATAAATTAAAAGCAATTGCTCTTGCTGATAATATTAATTTTAGAATATTTTGACTGGTCTGCAAAATTTGTGTTTTCTTACATCTGTACTTGTACCGTTCTACATACAGCAAAATTATTGTCAATTCCATTTCTTAAAAGTCTGCAGTGTACTATTAGAATAAGTGTGTATAATGTTCTTTCAAAAATTCATTGATAATTCATAAAGAAAATACAAAAGAAATGAATGTTTAATGAGTGTCTTTATATTTGACAAAGATACGGCTGAACTTTTAGCTCAATTTTCTCGTTTAAAAGAAACTAATTTAAAAGTATCAAGATTAGGATCAGATCAATTGAATAGATCTATAGGGAAGTTTTTGAAGCCATTTAAACAACTTGGCAGCTATGTTTTACCAGGTATCAGGACACTCGGCTTCGCCTGTCTTTATACACGTACATGTACCGAATAAAATGTTCACTGCTGCAAATGTTTTAAACGTTCTTCTTCTTTCTTTGTGATTATTGCACAGAGTTTGACTGTAAAACCACCTCGAACAAATTATCTGATATCTGGCTTGGTTGGAGATTCCCGCTACCATTTCTACTTATTGGTGCGATATGGAGTGAAAAGAACTGAGGAAAACACAACCACATATGGTATCTACAGCAAGGCTGCAGAGCGTACAGTGACGACAAACATTTCTGGTAAGCTACACTGTACATGTAGATTGGGACTGGCTCAAGATTCATATTGGGGTCTGAACTTCAGGCTTCCCGTACCCATGGTACCTTGTGCTCCCGGTTCTCGCCCTTCTGTCACGTGACTAATGTATGCGAGTTACCCGACACGTGTTATGTTAATGTATGATGTTAGACCACGTGGTTTTGATGTAGAACGTAACACCTTTCATTGCGGTTCCACCTCTTTGTGCTTTTTTTCTATCGCAAAATATTACACAATGTTGCAATTTTTTTTCCATACATAAATGTACTTCTTCCCGCCCTTTCATCTCCTGCTTGCCTTCCCGTAGACTTCCCTCCCCCTGTATTCCCCCTCCCCCTGTATTCCCCCTCCCCCCTTAAACATAGAAAAAGCAGCAAGGCAAATTCAGACACAAGCTGTAAAAAATCTGCCTCCTCTACAGGCTTTTCTAGGACAAGCGCGAAGTGCGAGGGAGCTGGTACTTACAGTTTTCTGATGGCCTCTCGCGAGAAACGAGACGCGTCTCGCGAGAAACGAGACGTGTCTCGCGCGAAGGTGGTAAATTGGTTTTATGCATGCGGTACTGTATAATTTACACATAACACAGCTTTTTAGCCCCTGACAAGCTTGTCGGCTTACACAACGTACATGTAGAGTGAATTTCATGTCCAGTTAAATGTAGTTTCAATTTTCGTGCATTTATGTTTAGCACCGAGGAGTCCTGCATTAATTACGAACTGCAGTCACTGGAGTAACCTGAGCAGAGATCCCGGATTAACGATCACGTGGACGGTACGTCATTTTGCCGTTAATAGCCCATTTCCGAGTTGCTTTTTGCCTCTGATTCAAAATGAGTCTTGGTGCGATATATATACCATTCAAATAAAAATGTGTTAGATTTGCATGAAAATGAACTTGTGAGTAAAACTCAGTTTTCATATGAAAGGTTGTACACCAGGACTCGTTTGGAAACAGAGGCAAAAAGGCAACTCGGAAATGGCCTATGTGTAGCATGGAAAACCATTTATTTATTAATAATACTTTTGAATTCAAATACAAATACTGTCTTCAAAGTTTTCTCATCCTGTCTGGGTCAATACTTTATTTAACTGTTCTTTTTTTGTAATCTGTTGGGCAAGTCCAGTCTTCTAGATTCATGCGGAACTATAATTTTATTGATTTACACTACAGCCATAGTTTTATCTGGCGTTGGACTAGCATTCCACCCAGGGTGAGTAGCAATACTCCTAGTCGGCTTCATGCTACAGAAACCGGGATAATCTCCGCCAGTGTAAGCCAGTTTGGCCCCGAATGGTTTGACCTATAGAGAGAGGCACTGTGACCGTTGACATCTAGCTAGTTGTTATAGAGTCTCGCGTTCTTCCTTGTAGTGGTATACGGTATACCCATTGCGTCTCCTTAAATATTTTTTTATTTTCACAGATTTCTCAAACTGAATATTTCAATGGCCCTTTGAAGCTTGCTGTTATTTTCTACCGCTGTCAGAGAGGAAGGGGGGATATCTTAATAGGAAATGTAACCGTGAGTAACGTGACAGCTCACAAGGCGGTCATAACTGCTGTCAAACCGTCTGACAAATGTCATGTGTGGATGAAGCTGTGTAATGAAACCTGGACTGTGCAGTGGCATCAGCAACATGTGCCTCACCTCAGCCAGTTTAAAAGGTGTGCTTTGAAACTGTTTGTAAAACCCCGGCAAAGCGAGAACGAGAGTTGGCTGCAAGAGTTCAGCCGACTCTTGGCTTGTAACTCTCCTGCTCCCTCTGTGACTCTCGTTGACACTTGTGCGCTCTTATCTATTGTGAACCGGCTTAATTTTTTAGAGTCATCGAGAATTTTCTCTCATTTAGCCTGGGGTGATGAGGGTTGAAGAAAACTCTCGCGCAACTCTCATCATTCGAATTTTCGGCAACTGTCGTTCTAGTGTGGCTCGAGCTTAAACACGAAGTTCCGCTCGGCTATAAAAGGGATGGCACCTCCCACATTTCACAAATGCAAATTTGTACTCTTGCAGCCATTGCACGTTGTTGAGTCAAGCGTCCTGCAAACTAAATATGGTTCAAAATCTCATGAAACCAAAATATATCATTAACAAAAATGAGATTTAACTTGTTAATGTTTTAACAGAATAATACAACACATTTTATCAGTAACGGTCGTACAAAAAACGCAGGTTGTTTGTCAGCTGTGTCCGCTTTGATGGTTGATTGAAAACTGGGTGTGAGAATGGCCAGGCCAGGCCCCTTTTATAGCGGAACTTCGCGTTTAAGGGGTGAGGCAAAACATGGACGTCCATAGAGCCGGTCCAAAAGAGGGGGTCATGGCCTTAGTTCCATGGTTCGTGTCTTTACCCTCACCTCGGGCTCAAGAGCTTGTAAGACGACAGGCTGCCTCGTTTATTCAAGAAATATTAAAGACACTTTATTTATTTTCGAAAAAACAAACAAACAAGTAGCTAAAACTCTTCTTGTTTGCGCTTGGTGTTTGCGAGACTCGCAGTTTGTATATTTTTTCCTATTTTATTTTAAAATGAGCGATCTATAGATTGTGGGCTGATTGGCATCCCTTAGTTATTAAAAACGATATTTAGCCATGAGATGTAACCAGACAAGTCGAAGTTTAAAATCGGACTTGGCCATTTTTAAACGACTGCTGCTCTGGAAGAGTGCAGTATAGCGCACACTAGAAGCAGTGGTGTAATAATCTTAGCTAGACTCGGTCCGAGAATTCCTCTCAATGCAAACGGGCCGTACGAGAGAGGGTTGTAAAAACTTTGGTTGCTGGTATCTACCTGGGGCTTACGATCACTGATCGTGAAAATACCGTCACGGTGTAGTTAGGTCAGTTAGACAACAAGCACCCTTAGTCCATTGAGCGAGAAGTAAAATAATGCGAGAGGAAAATCAAACGCTTCTATGAGGTAACTTGTGAATGAATAAGTTAATACAAAGTATGCTATCAATTATTGATAGCGCGATTAATGTTTACAGTCCATCGAGCGAGTGAAATTTGTCCACCAAATGCTATAACCCGTTCATTGCTTTGGCATTCACAAGTTAAAAATGACCGTTCGAAATTCGGGGGCGAAACGCCGGCCATATTTTATTTCGCTTTTCGCTCGACAGACTAAAAGAGAGATCTCGTAGTCCGACTACGAGGACTACCGTACAGTACACTGATCAAAAGGGCTCTTGCGGCTATTTTTCTCTCGGAAAATGTTTCGCTTGTTGCTCGACGATAGGATTATTGTAGTTGTTTATATTTGTTTGAGTTTTTACTTTCTATGTGCTTGTCGTTATTCTCGTCAGATAACTCTTCACCAGCCTCCAAGAATTTTAAAGAAAGCGTTACAAAGAAAACTGTGTTGACCATCTCGGTGGAGTAGCAGGGGCCCTGGCACTAGTAATCCTCATGGTCGTGTGTTACAGGTAAGATGTTAACACTCAGGGGTGGGTAGTGGAGGACCTTTTCTTGGATACTTGGGGTGGGGGACAGGTTGGTGGATACTGCGAGCAGTCCCTGTACAGCGAGCGATCCGCTTCCTATTCACCTGCGGGTTGCTCGTTTTGCTGTTATTCGATTTAGCGCCCTCCTTCCAATAAGCGCCCCCTATTGCGTAATTGCCCCTATTCCAATAAGCGCCCCCTGTTAGACTGATTAGACAAGGGAATTATATACGGTAGTCTTCCTTCTCGTCTGAAAGTAATATTGAAGATATTGACTTAAATAGACAACCCAATGCCGTATTCTGACTATGCGTATCGTCGTTTTTTTGTCATACTCCAATGTCTATGTGCAAAACAAAAATGCGTGTTCTCCCTAACAAGCGCCCCATCTCCAATAAGCTCCCCCCCCCCCCCCCCCCCGGAGTTATTTGCCAATCAGCAACTTCCTGTTTGCAATGAACTGCGGTTGGTGTTTTTCAGGCCTAATTTATACGTCGAATTATATTTCAGTCGTGTCGAATGTAATTCAAGCCGCAGAAATCTCGCTGGTATTACTGACTTGTTTTGACGTTGCAATACACCATGGAAGCAATGCGTTCTACTAACGTTGCTATGTATGTGGATATTTCGCAGCCAGTTTTCTGGGACTTGAATTACATTGGACGCGACTGAAATGCAACGTATAAATTGGGCCTTAGTTGAGTTTTCTGCTAATTGTTCTTTCACCTTTTTTAACTCAGAAGACGCAATAATGGAAAGAAACGAAGTCCCTTGTCAAATGTCCTGGTAAGAGCCAAACATATTTTAAAACACCTTTTATTATATGGCAAACTGGTCCATGCTAAAAAGGAGCATTCTGATTGGTTCCCTGAGCGGTCCGAATTTTGCAATACAGGGTGTTGAAATGGACCGCTCACGAATTAATTTTGCCAAATACATTTAAAGTGCTACTACGATCAAATTTTTGATATTCATTTTTTTACATTTTCGTGTACAATATGACTTTCTTATATATCTTGCCGAATTTCAATCCATTACGAACATTAGAAGTCATTTTTTTGGGACTTTTATTTCCGAGAATTTACGGCCGCCATTACTTGACCTTGTTCCAAGGCTTGGTTGCGAATTAGAGAAAATGACGTCAGATACTCAAAAATACCTCACGGGTTGAAATTATAATAACAATAAGTATAGAAAATTGCATGAAGAGCAACAAAAACTTTGGACTTTTTCTTCGTGCAATTTTCTATACTTATTGTTATTATAATTTCAACCCGTGAGGTATTTTTGAGTATCTGACGTCATTTTCTTTAATTCACAACCAAGCCTTGGAACAAGGTCAAGTAATGGCGGCCGTAAATTCTCGGAAATAAAAGTCCAAAAAAAATGACTTCTAATGTTCGTAATGAATTGAAATTCGGCAAGATATATAAGAAAGTCATATTGTACACGAAAATGTAAAAAAATGAATATCAACAATTTGATCGTAGTAGCACTTTAAACATTTTATTAAACATTGAACAGAAGAAAACTGTTTTCTATTGAGTAGAAACATTTTTCCTTCATGTCTGGCGTACAATTTTCGTTAAACTTTTAGGAATGTGGCCTAGAAGTATATATGTTTAACTTTGGCGCGCGCGCGTTTGTCGAGAATGGATGCATTAATTTGTCAGCAAAGTTACATGGTAGCTTGTTCGGTCCGTATTTGGGAATATTTCTCCAAAACGACCTCACGCAAGTTCAATAACATGTTCTATAAGTTTCGTTCTTAATCCAGAAAAAGTGTCGTTGAAGACACATTTCTGAAACAAATAGGAGCTTAGCTGCCTAGTCCCGTTGCAAGCGGGAAATCTTGCGATCGGGAAAACAGGGAGCGCGGGGCTTGATGGTTAACAGTCCCACAACCCCACGCGCACCGCGCTCAAACAAGGAGCGACGCCTGGGGGCGAGGCTGGGAGCTTAGGGCGTTTTAGATTGTAATAAACTAAACGTGCCTCAAGTCTCTTGTATAACTGGTCTCCAACACATCACTTCTTATTTCTGAGTCACTTTCATTTCATAATGCAGGTCATGCCCGCTGTAATTCATGGTTATGATGAGATTGAACAGCCTTTGTTGAACAACAACTTGTACGATGTAATCAACGTGGAGTCACTGGAATAATTGGGGAAGGTTGGCACAATGACATGAGAGAATGTTCAGAGGAAGACATGAAATTTCTGAACTGAACAGGGCACCAACGGGCCGCATTCAGAAGAGCTCTAAACGATTCAAAAATGCGATATTTAGAAGGGGTCTGCTCAAAATGGCCCTATTTAACAGTGCCCTATTCAGTAGTGCCATATTACAGTGCGACTACTGTAACCTGGGCCACCTAGGCAATGAAAACTAATCACATATTGTAGAGCGGAATAGAGAAATTCCACGGTGAAAGGTTGTATTGAACTGAAAACTTATTAGCTCAAACAACTAAAGTTGAAATTCTTCGTTTCCATTCTGTAAGATGGTTTGGTTTTCTTTGTCTAAGTGGCCCCGGTTGTGACCCGGTTATAGTAGTCGCACTGTAAAAGGTCCCTATTCAAAAGGAGACTTTTCAATAGGGGACTAGAAACATTTGTAAGAGGTTCCGCTAGAGAGGGTTCTTATCTAAAAATAGTGCGAGCCGCCAAACGAGGATGAGAGTTGATGTGAGTTCTGAAACTCTGATACAATCTCGTGCGCTCTCAATGGAATTTGAACATGCTCAAATTTTTCATGAGAGTCGTCGAGAGTTTACTCTCGTTTGGCCCGAGGTGAGGGTACCGTAGTCGATGAGAGTTGAAGAAAACTCTCATGAGAGCCAACCCTCATCCTCGTTTGGCCCGGGCTTAAGGATGAATGTAACTTGTGGTCGACACTTGCGCCCTTATAGAGCATTTTCGCGGCGGCCATATCAGTGCATCAGAAAAGAACTCATTTCCCAAAGGAGATCAATTTCATTGTTTGGGACTCCACCAATATGGCCGCCTTGATGTCATGTGAAAACGTTCTGTAGCAGCAGTGTTAATTTATACGTTTATTGTTCGACATTTATAATTATCGTCCTCGTTCATAGATGTAGTGTAGAGCTACACTGTAGATATCCTGTAAAGTAACCTATATTTATTGTTAACTTATTATAGATAGTATAGAATATCCCAGGATACCAACACTCTCGGTCCCTAGACATTTGTTGGTTATATCAGATGTCCCTTATCAAGAGAGGATGATCTAAGAGAAGCATGCGCATTCCCCCATACATCGGTCTCTTCCAATGATAATTTTTTGAAATTTATTTTAAATTTTCAGTCCATAGCTGAACTATTTTAAGAGCGCTACCTGATTGGTCAGTTCGTGTAACGTGATGTCGGAGCCTCGATCAGAAGGAAATAAAAATAACTTTCACAGCATGGCGCGAAACTATTTATAGATTTCCAAAAATTATCATGGGGCACGAGGAATCGTTCTCTTAGATCATCCTCTCTTGCCCTTATTCATTTTGTTCCCCCTTGTCGTAAGGGGTTCGTTATTGTCGATTTTTCGACTTTTGAATAGGCCATTTCACAGCTGTTCTGTGAAATGTAACCAAGCCTCTGTATGAAAGTGAGGTTTGGGGTGACCATGAGATGATAGAGATCAGAAACTAGTTTACATTATAACAGAATAATTTACATTTGAAAAGAGGGGAGGTTTGTATCACAACAACGTCACCTCCAGCCTCACTTCGGTTCAAAGGCCTGGATTCTAAGCACACAACTGTAAAATGGACTATTAATTACTTGCAGAAGATACAGTGATTTTACAAAACCTGTGAAGTACGCGTGCAGGTAGTAAATAATTATATTTGCGTAGTATTAGTTTATTTGACAAGTACATAATGACGATTCAACTTTATTTTACGGGTTTTGTGAAATGACGTGACTAGACCTTACGTTGTTAGTAATTAGATAACTCCTTCCTTTAAACAATTTTAACACACTTGAAGTGGGTTGCACTTGCCCCGAAACTGAACAAAATCTTATTTCTTAGAACTCTGTACATAATTATTGGGCTAGATTTAGATGTTCTTAATACTGGGGTGAATATATTTTACGATCGGGGCCAAAGTTTATTATATTGGTGTTTTGTGCTGAAGTAATGTCTTATCCAAACGTAGTTGCACATAGTCAAACATCAGGGAAAAGCTAGTTTAACAGAAAACAGTATATTTAATGAAGAATATTTTTATGAGATATACATATAATACAGATTGTAATTCAAAAAATAAATGAAATAAAAACAAACTTCTAACATGAAAGACGTCACTATTTTCGGTTTCTAAGAACCTTTTGACGAATCTGATTATTTAACAATGTGGCAGCCCACATCCACAGCCACTCTGGACAAAATCCAACGAACCAGCCCTGTTGGAAAAAAAATTCGCAAGCAAATTAATATTTGCAAAGAAGATGATACCAAAGAAGATCCGCGCTCGCTGTCTCGCCGAAAAAAAAAACCCAAACCGTCTGTACTGTGGGCTAAAGTAAAGGTGAAAAGGATGGACTGCCTATCTAGTCTCCTTACAAACATATTAAATTTGAAAGTATAATAACTGTGCTGCCACTGAACAGATTCTCTCTCCCATTATTGACGAAGTTGGCATTTTTGAATCTCAGGTAAACAGCAATACTAAACAGACGTCTTTCTTCGCGGGCTCAATTTAACCACAGCTAGACAGTCGGGGAGCAACGACCAGTTGACAGTGAAATCCCGCCTTCCAGACAGGACTGAGCCCGCGGTGTTCGACAACGAAGTTGCTAAGCAATATGACAATTACGATAGGAATGGGGAACTCTTCGGATGGTTGCACGAGTGTATCAGTCAAGTGGCCGTTAGTGTGTTAGATAGCTCAGTACCTGTATCGCATGGCTCCAGTACCCAGTGTTACGCCGCGACACTCCAAGTGTATTAAGAGCATTCTTTACATATGTATCAGGAGATGGAACAGCAATACTAGGCTTTACACCGTATGTCATGGCTGTAGCTACGTAAAATGGCCTCAGGGACTAAGAAGGTAAAAATAAAATGCTATTTGGTTAATTAAATTTAGAAACTGAGTGCGTGATAGGAGCGGTTTTCAATTGAGTGTCGAAAGTAATCTGGAATTGGTTTGGTTAATTGCTTTACTACGCTCTGTGGCGGGTTTAAAAAACTCGCGCCACCTGCTCGACCAATAAGATACAAAACCAAAACCAATCGCGACTTGGTCGCACGCGTTTTCCCGCGCTTGGCGCCGGTGTATTTGCTTCGAGTTCTCATTGGTTCCTTTCGCTGTTTACGGTTTGATGTGATTGGCCATTGTTTATATTGCTTTGGTTTTGGTTTAACGACACTCAATTAAAAACCGCTCGACTATCAAATGGTATTTAATAAAAGAAGCTAAAAGATATGAAGCTCTTTATATCTATCTTTCTTATAAATGTGATCCATTCTACTAACCATTTCTCTCATGGTTAAATAGTACAACATTAATACAAAGAACGTAACACCAAACCTGAACTTCAACTCCTTGTGCAGAATACTCGTACGCCAAGGCACGTGAAAAACTGTCAACAAATTCCTGTCAGCAAAAACAAACTCGGTTAATTACAGTGCGCCACACTACTGTAAACGTACTACGGAGCTGAATAGAGAATTTCCACTCCAATTCCAATTCAAGTTGTATTGCACTAAAAACTGATTGGCTCAAACAACTGAATATCTTTGATTTCATTCTACAAGGCGGTTTGGCCGGTGTTGTCCAAGTGGAACCGGTCATAGCAATCACACTGTAAACGCAGTCAATTTGAGTGAAGCCTATTATTTTTATAACATTATCCTTCCTTAAATCCTGAAACCAATTTATATGGAGCGAAGAATGTGAGTCAAAGTTGCTAGGCCATGCCATTTCAGGCGATTATTTCATGTGCAAAGTGGTCTAAAAAAAGCAAATGAAATTCGAAACTTACAGTGGTTTGAAACAATTAAAACAAAAAAGAGAAGAAAGAAAGAAAACCGGCACACAAACGACTTCAAATGCTACGAACACCAGTTTATTCCAATAGGACAAAGATTAAAAGAACAGCTAGTGCACGTATATGAACTACAAAAGCACATGGAAAAATAATTTACTGGATTTGATGGCCGCGCGAAACCTGGGGGTGAGTCCACCACGGCCACAACCACACACACACAAACTGGATTTAATTGCCTTGTGATCTCTGCTATATTTTCCTTTCAATCTCGTAATTGACCGGACTGGAAAAGTGAGTAGGAGGGGAGGGCACTTATTCGAGGGTGGGCGCTTATTATCGAGTAAGAGTGTGGGCGTTTATTCAAAGAAATACGGTATACATTATGCATGTATTATAAAAGAAAATTCAGAGATTGTAAGAATGATAAACTGAACCTTAGTCGCAGCGTAAACTGTCATCTGAGGAGTTGGAAGTTGTCCTGCGCTGGAAGACATGTTGATGATTGCACCACATTTCCTGGACATGACACATCAACAAAGTTAGGGACTGAACGTGAGAATAACTAATACAATGGAACCTCGATATAACGATACTCGATATAACGATGTTCCCGGTATAACGATAAACATTTGACAGCCCGGCAAATGTTACAGGGGTGGGGTGGGGTGAGGGATTGGAGGTTACTTCCCAGTAGCTAACACGTGTAAAGCATAATTTTATGTGAACCGATCCAACTTAAGAAAATAAAAATGTTTGGAATACAAATTCGAAGGAATCTACGCGAGGATAAGACTACCTTATTATATAGGAAATTAAAATTTTGAGAGCGTTAATTTCCGCGACCTTAATTTCCATTATTATAAACCCCAATATTTCTGGATCCTGTACAGACATGTATACATTTGACACTTAGGAAACAATTATTGCTTTCTCTTTTCTGCACACTGTATTTCAATCTTCTACAACTGATGTAAAAGCCTAAAAAGGCAATAAAACAATATTTCCACTTCACCCCCGCTTTCAGAAGAGCAGTTCTCGACATCTGAGCGCTTGTATTTCGGCCAAAATATATTTGTTTCTTATTGCGTTAATTTCCTTCATTTTGAAATTTGACCTCCTCTTTCGCGTTAATTTCCTTATTCGGAATTAATTTTCCCTCTAAGTCGCGATAATTTCAAATACCTTAATTAACACGAGCATTTATTTCCTATAATAAGGTAGTTGGAAATAATTTACATCAGAACTGAGAAATGTATTGTCCTTGGAATAAGGCAAAGCCTGTTATATCTGTTCGCTATACTTTTGGAGGATTGTTACTTTCGGGGATGACTACTTTTTCTGGGGGGTGGGGGGGGGGGGGGGGGGGGGATTACTTTCGAACTTGTATCCTGCCGGTTACAGTGTACATGTACCGTAGCTGATGACTTTCTTTATTCTCATCACCTGTGTGCTTGATAATGAAATCATGTTGTAAAGGGAAAGTAAATCTTGATCAATCTTGGAATTGCAGACGGTAATTTCTGTCAAGTCACACATGATCCTGTAAGCCTACCTTTTGCACATCTGAGGCAAAACAATACGGGTCATCTGAAAAGCAGTTGTTGAAAATTACTTATAAAATAGCACTATAAAATAACAGATTTTTCTTAGGCATAATTAACGTAAATCAACCACAAAACAAAGAACAAATTGAACAAGTATAAATTTATCAAATGTGATAATTATTTATAATAATAATTATTGATACTGTGTTCTTTCAAGTACATGAATCAGAGTGCGACTCTTCAAATCAAAACTCCTCATCAATTATGGCATGTATGATTGATGGAAATCTTTTGCAAACCCATTATTAGAGGAGTTTTGATTTCAAAGGTCGCACAACAGTGAAATCGGTGGTAAATGTTCAAAACGTCAAACCTGAGATAACATTTTTTTTTGTATTTAATTATTTAAATATTTTACTATATACACTTACCATAATTACTGAAGTCATATTGATATTTATCAGGTCAAAAAGTTTCTGCCACAAAAAGAAGATTTGTATCAGGTTGGTTGAATGCATGTGCATAGAAATGAAGACAACATGACTGAGACCCTTGATGGCTGGAGATGGATTGCGAATGGGGGGAGGTGGAGGGAGGAGGGGAGAGCAAGGCAAGGAGGCACAATGGGATGAAAGAAGAACATCACTATACTCAAACCAGCAATGCATCTAAGATAAGACTACTGGAGTGGAGCATTACATAGAGAGCATAGAATATTGGATCTTACCTGGTTAGGAACATCTAGAAAATACTGCGGGTAATCATACATCACACCAACATTGTTCACTGAAATAGAAATTATAGTAAAATAATAAAATTCTAACAAAGGTCTGTGCAAAAAAAATGTACATGTAGTTATTGTGTGTGGCTGGAGTGGTAACATCTTACTGAAGGTTACACATTAAACAATTAATATAAAAAAACATCCATTTGGTGCGAAAATATGCACAGATTTTGTCAGTGGACATTTCGTATCTGTTCCAAGAAGTGAACAGTTTCCTAAGAGTGAAGCTCGAGGAAACTGTGAGCTTTGAGGAACAGATCATGTCCAAGGTATTTCTTTTTTCCCCAATTGAAGGTTTATAATAATGTGTTTATATAATTCCTTGAAATATTTTCACATGGCCTCTCTGTTTGGGAGATTTTTGGCTAAAATGTCAATAAATATCAAAGTAATACTCAACAACTGTTGGCATTCAAAAGTCAAATAATTTAATATACTCTGGCTTAGCAAAATATTGTGACAAGACACTAACAGATTACAATATTTTGTGATACACTTTACATGTACATGTATTAACTGAATTCAATACTTAAAAATTAATTCAACTTATTTGTGAGCTTGTATTATGTCAAGATAACAACATTTACTGTCTGATTTGTTTTAATGTTCACAGTGGTCAACAGTATTTTACACATGAGCAGAATATATATTATATATATTATGGTTTGCAGCAAAACATAGTAGCAAATGAACTGACCATTGTAAGCAGTTGTGATCTTATAATTTAATAATTTTACAATATTTAATAAAAATGTAATTTTAAAAAAATAATAAATAAATTATTATAATTATTATTAGGTTTAAATACGTTGTATACCTAAAATGCCAATTTCAAGCCCCTTTAGGGAGGAAGATATTTTGGAGTAAACATCCTGAGTACCAAAATCTATTGGAATGATGCAGGTCTGAACCTTGAATTCTTTCCCTACAGAATGAGTCAGAATAAAATGGAGAATACATGTACATAATAATTAATTATTATGTGTCATCTGAGGTAAACATGTAAACTAAATAATAATAATAATAATAATAATAACATTTATATTGCGCAAATTCCATAAAAATGTTCAAATGCGCATAACAAAGCCATTAAAATTACAATTAAAAGATAAAAACTATGATTATTACCGATATATATAACTGAAACATAATTGCATGGTAAGAAATTATGAATTCCAAGAATGCAGGCTTTGTTTGACTGATGGATTGTATGTCTAGACTGACTAAATTATACTATATAACTAATAAAAATTAAAATAATGAAAACATCTACGTATGATTAACACCAATTTACTAACCAATGGTATCTGCAACCTTTTCCAGTTTTTGTGTTGATCTACTCATAAGAACTACGTTCATTCCACGTCTAGCCAACTAAAAGTAAAGAAGTTGATCTTTAATAGCTCATACAGTCACCTGAGCCATATGGAGACCACAGACAGATGAAGGATTCAGTTACTGGCATAAATGTTTGACTCACATGATGATCGATAGACCACTGCAGTTGTTCTTTATAAATACATAATAATATATAGAGTCAAATTAAAGTCATTATATATTTTACAATAATTATTATACATTTGTACCACGTATTTCCTCGATTAAGTGCCCACCCTCGATTAAGCTCCCCTCTTTAAAATATAAAGCCACCCCTCTCCTTATATAAAAAGCAGTATTACTCCAGGATCCCGGCCAAAAATAAAATTGTACAAAAATAAACAGCTGGTTCAATCGACATTGGATATTGACAAGGAAAACCTGAAATTTGAAATAAGCGCCAGGAAATATGGTAACTGTAGAATTTCACACACGATTATTGGCTGAGAGCCTTTCTCTATAAGAGGACATGTACTGTGGAGCGATATCGAGGATTAACACGCATGGGAAATTTGTATTTCGGTTGCAAATGACTACCAAGTGACCACCGCGACTACCAAATGACTACCAAGTCACCACCGCGACTACGAAATGACTATACCAAGTGACCACCGTGACTACCAAATGACTACCAAGTGACCACCGTGACTACCAAATTACTACCAAGTGACCACCATGACCACCAAATGACTACCAAGCGACTACCAAATGACCACCAAGTGACCACTACGACTACAAAATGACTATACCAAGTGACCACCGCGACTACCAAATGACTACCAAGTGACCACCGCGACTACCAAATGACTACCAAGTGACCACCACGACTACCAAATGACTACCAAGTGACCACCACGACTACCAAATGACTACCAAGTGACCACTGCGACTACCAAATGACCACCAAGTGACCACCACGACTACCAAATGACTATACCAAGTGACCACCACGACTACCAAATGACTACCAAGTGACCACCACGACTACCAAATGGCTACCAAGTGACCACCACGACTACCAAATGACTACCAAGTGACCACTGCGACTACCAAATGACTACCCAGTGACCACCGCAACTACCAAATGACTACCAAGTCACCACCAAAATAATCACTACCAAATAACTACCAAGTCACCACCGCGACTACCAAATGACTACCAAGTCACCACCGCAACTACCAAATGACTACCAAGTCACCACCAAATGACTACCAAGTGACTACCAAATGACTACCAAGTGACCACCGCAACTACCAAATGACTAGTACCAAGTGACCACCGCGACTACCAAGTCACCACCGCAACTACCAAATGACTACCAAGTGACCACCGCGACTACCAAATGACTACCAAGTGACCACTGCGACTACCAAATGACTACCAAGTCACCACCGCGACTACCAAATGACTACCAAGTGACCGCCGTGACTACCAAATGACTACCAAGTCACCACCGCAAGTTTCAGGTTTGCCCTTGTCAAGTCCATGATTGTAATAGCTTACTAATACTAATAATTAATGTGCAATGTAATTTCTGGTAAGAAACGCAGTGAGTAATTCTGCCTTCTCTTAAGTAATTCATTCTGACTAAAAGTTACTTTTATCATCTACATTTATTAAAATACTTTTTATTTATTTATTACCTCGCAGGCAAAAGCCTTTCCAATACCTTCTGATGCACCAGTAACAACTGTCAAATACATTTGTAATTTTATGCAAAACAATCAATTTCAACTTAAGATACAGTCATGAAAGACATTATCTAGTAAATAAAAACATTTTTAGTAACTGTTGCAAGTCACAAAGTAGACTGTCTCACTATTAAAGACAGTTTAGAACCAAACAACAGACTGATGCAAACTGGGGGACTGAAATCCAGTCTGTATTTATATTAAAAAGGGCATGACAAGTAGGTTTACTTGGTGAATGGTCTTTAAAAAAATATGGGTCTTGTAAATTAACATTTCAGTCAGATTTCATGGGTCCTGCAGTCCCATTTTTTTTAAGCGATTCTCTACATGTATGTAGAATGTCTCAGAGTCTCAATTTTTTTGCTAAGCCATCTCAACCAAGCACAAGGACTGGTCGCAGCCAAGAAAAAATATATAGTCACTGTGGTTATTGAAAGATTTGATGTCTCGTACTCGTACTCGAAAGCTTCTGAAAGTCTCAGCCGGCTCAAATTTTAAAATCTTCCAGTCTAAGTCTAACGGTTTTGCAGTCAAGAGAAAAATGCTACAGACTCATATCTTGCAAAGTCTGAAATTTACCATTCGCTACCCCTTCAGCTAGACATTTGCTGTTTGGCAACAGTCACTGGGAAACCATTTCATATTTTGCATGCTAACTGTTCAAGATACACCATGTCTGTAGCTGAATGTAAAGAAAACCATTTACAAGTGTTTCATTTTAAAAATTATTCTTCCTAACCTGCCCATCTGCCACCATACTTAACAGCAAAATCCTTTCTTCGTGCTATTTGAGCTAACACATAAATCCTCACAGCCTTTAGAAGGTCAAACACAAAACTGATGGATACTTTGGCAGCCCAAAAGAGACCTGAGAACAACAATAATGACAAGAGTCAAACAAATGGCAACAACACACAGGATGGACCGTAGATTCTCAAAGTCGATAGACAGCCAAAATCAACCCGACTCACATAAAATGATATACCCTGTTCAGGGCAGAGAGGCCAAGAACCATACCCTGTCCAGCGGCACGTCCCCGTTAGGCCACATAAGGGAGTACCCCCCGGGGCATTTTCCTCCAAATCCTATATGCATGTATCGGTTAACTTCAAGCATGATAACCCCCATGCCATCCCCAAGGCATACACCGGGCATTTGACTGGTCACATAATTAACAGATTTCTCACTCCCAACCCCCTATACCCAAACGTGGGTCAAGTTACACCCCCCCCCCCCCCCGGGGAAAATGCAAAAAATAGAGGTTCCGGACATATAAATCACACATTGATTGTTTTTGTTTTGTTTATACAAGTAAGACAGCCTTTTGATTTTTATTTGTAAATATAAAAAGTATTTTAAAAACTTGGGATAACTGATCAAAGTTGATGTACATACGTTTACTTATATATATTTTTGAATTACGCACTGCCCCAAAAGAATATGTCCGGAGTATGAGGAAGCATTCAACCTGCTGTTCAAGTCCCCAACCAGAACTGGGACGTTCCATTTTTAATCCGCACCCCCCCTAAGGATGGCAGGTTTTACTACAAGAGGGTTCGGAATTTTTTTCAAAGCAGCCGCCAAAAAATCAACCCTTCGGATATTTTTTCAAAGGTGCCACCGAAAAATCAACCCTTCGGATTTTTTTCTTCAAAGGGCGCCGACAAAAATTTAAAGGGTCGGATTCCTGCTAGCCTGCGTGGCAGGCGTATAAAGGGGAGGGAGGAGTGGAGTTCGAGAGCGCAAGGAAAGAGCGCGAAGCGCGATCGGCGCGAGTCGCACGCAGGCTAGATTCCAGCTGCCATCCTTAGGGTAGCCTCCTTTGCAGACGTTTTTTGTGTCTGTAAAACGTCTGCAAAGGAGGGTATCCTTAGGGGGGTGCGGATAAAAATGGAACGTCCCATGGGGATTTGACCAAATATGAATATTTTCAAAAAAGTCAAATGCCTGGGGGTTTGGCGGGGTGGGAAGCTTCTGAAATTGACGAAAACATTACCGACATTATTCCTCGCGAAGCGAGGCCGAAGGCCTCGCGTAGCGGGGTTTATAATTCTGTCCCCCAAGAGGAGTGACGCGAGAGCAATTCTCGTGTGGCCTTTACGGTCATATTTATTTATTTATTTATTTAATTGTTTGTTTGTGGAGTTGGGGGATGACATGACGTCACACGGCGCACTCGTGGCCTAATGGCTTAAGGCGCTAACTTTTAAATCTGATCTTCGGGATTGAGGGCGTGAGTTCAAATCCGACATGGTCCTTTTTTTTTTTTTTTTTTTTTTTTTTTTTTTTTTTTCGGTTCAAATCCAGGCCGTTCTTTTTTTTAACCCCCTTTTCTTTGCTTAATAACATTGACTTCGACGTAATCTTTGTACACGTAAATGTAGAAACAGGAACGGCTGCTGAAGAATAACAATTTTTACTCCAAGTTTGTTTATCGAACAAATTTATATACGGGTCATTTGTGAAAAAAACCCGGCTTTATTAAATCCATTATCAACAACAGGAAAAGGAAAGACGACTCAGGCATTTCTCAAAGTACGATCAACATATGGCTTAGTTTTCATTGTAGACGCGAAGACTTGTGTCTGAAAATAATTCGCCGATCCGATATTGCGAAGAAGATTTTACCTACAAAAGCGAGGTGGTTTCAGATCATTCGGACGGAAAAGTGGGGAAAACAGTACAAGAGCGCTACAATTTATTACAGATATCGAGAGACGAGCGAACTCCAATCGGAACCAAAATCCGGTGGCATAGCAAAAACACGGCGTTCGTCCGGCGATTCTCAGAAACCTTGCAGCGATTCTTGGAAACCTTGCAGATCAAATCGCAGGCGTGCCCGTTACTAGGCAACAAAAGCTTCGCGAGGGCCTGCGAGTCACGTATTACTAGTACATTATATCTGATTATATTCGAGAGAGTTGGTAGGTCTGTATTTCTAAAATTTATAATTTCATCCAGGGGAAATTCTCTTCGCGGCACTGATTCTAGTATGATTTCCACAGAAAAGTTCAATCTTCTCGTGTGGGAAAATAAACAATAATCGATAGCTTAGAAGAAAATTCAGCAATACGTTTTACCTATAAGGGCCAGTCCGTTCTTTAAGCCTGATTTGTCCAGGGATATAAACAGATCGAAGCGAGAGTCGTCGGCCGCCATATTGAATGAAATATTTCCGTGCGTTTCTCAAAAGTCCCGAAAACTTCTCGGGCCCGAAAGCTTTTCGGGGCTCTTTTCGGGTGCCTTTTTCGGGTTCCGAAAAGTGTTTCTCAAAGCGCCCGAAAGTGTCCCGAATTATTTCCCGAGATTTTCGGGGATTTTCTCGGGTTGGCCTAGGTTGAGAAGATCTGGGTACGAGGATTAGGGTCGGCCATGTTTTTTATCTGCACGATCATAAACATATTCTAGAATGTTTTGGTTTTCAGCGGTGAACATTACATGTAGTATCGTTTCAGAAATTATTGTGATCAATCGATCAAATTTAATATCGTGCTAATTATGCTGCTTTCCGTCGAGACATTGCTTTGTTTATAATCACGGTAAAAATAGAACGGGGAAACATGTTTTGATCTGAGCTAGTTTTCGAAACGTCTGCTCGAATAAATTGTCAACGCATCTCGTGTAAAAAAAAATCACTTGGATTGGAAGCACCACGAGCGAAACCGCGTTGTTCATTTCATATTAAACGGTAAGTCAAGTTATTGAATCTTTTTATTATACAATTACATGTAAGGAAGCTGAAGTAAGTCAAGAATCTAAAATATTAAAGTTTAACAGTGTTTAGTCGTGCATACATACGAAAGCTCTAGTTCTACAGCTAAAAATGCAGTACGCTTCAGTTCCTTTGTTACCCTGGGCTACCATGTTCTTGTTTACCAACAGCCATTGGATCTTTTCATAGTTTAAAGATGGAAATGCATGGTTTGGAAGCAGCCACATTAAATTTTCTTTGTTATATGTGGAATTTTGCTTTTTCAAGACTGGGAGTGCAAACACAATGTGAATCAGGGTTGTGAGTTATGTCATTCAACTCTGGGTGTCTAATCGAACAAAATTGAAAAACTAATTGGACTCAATCGAACGATTGGTGTTCGATTGGGTTTGGCAATCGAACATTTAATTTTGTGCGAGTTCGATTATGGAACCAATCAGACAATCAAACTATTAAAATCGAACGCAATTGAACCGAATCCAGTTTGATTTTTGTTCAGATTAACAGGAATAATCAACCGTTTCAGTTTGTTATAATGGAAGAAACAGAAAAATGCCCCCAAAATATAAACAATGTCACTGTTAGCAGGTAATTGAACGTTTGATTATGTTTCAATCGAGTTTGATTGCCGACCATTTGGCAATTGAATGTTTGATTGATGTTTTTCTTGTGAGTTCGATTGCCATACCTAATCAAATGATTGGTGTTCGACTGAGTTCGATTAGACACTCAGGGATCCAAATGTGATGTATGCCCCATACGAAAGTGACGGGGGTGCTCGTCGTCTTGTTTAGGGATGTAAATTATGGATTTTGGTATCACTTCTAAGGGTATTCAGGATGGAATGTCATTATTTTTGGCCATCAAAGTATCAATTTTATGGTTGCACGCAAAGAAATTAAAAAAAACACTGTCATATTGTGTTGGTGGTCTCGTTTAGGGGTCAAACAAAACTTGAGCCACACCCAGATTGGTCTCCTTCAGGGGTTTAATTTCCGACGAGCATCCCCATCCCTGTCATATGGGAGTCCCCCTGGGTATGAGCATAAAACAACAACAAAAAGTGCACCATCATGGCTGTTCCAACATGAAACCATGGCACCATTGTTTGTCCCTTTGAAGTACATTTGTCAGTTTCGATCAAACCAGTTGCCTTTTTCATGGAAATGCCATGGACATTCCTCAACATTCTCAGTCAGCATTCCATGGCAACCACCTCACATTTTCGATGGTCGCTCACAAGAGGCGTGACTGTAATTATACCTTTTTATATTAAACTTTTCAATATTGACTTGAAATCTGTTTTTTTTTTTTCAGAATAGTGACTTTCAGAAGTGACTCCTTTTATTGCTTTAACAACTACATTTTATTGAATGATCAATATTTAAGAAATAGAAAATGGCGTGCATTTTTACATAGCCTGATATCCGGAAACACTCGTGAAAGTTTATGAGAATTCAAAAGTTTATTGGTAAACCTGAGCTGCAGGCGAGGGTTTATATAAGTACTTTCTAATTATCCCAAACTTTGCTGAGTGTTTGCCTCAGGCTATGTAAACAAGAAGTGGCTTTTTCTATTTCTTTTATAAAATACCGGTAAGGCCAACAAAATGCAATGATACAGTATGTCGTAGCAGTGTTACATAGCCTCATGCATAATGACGACACAACCAATCAGAGTGCGTATTATCTGATCAAAATTTTATCAAGTATATTCACAGCACACCACTATAGTTATTATTAGTAATTCTACAGTAATTTTACTTAGGAACATACTTTTACAATGCAGGTTGTGAACATGTAATAGGAAGTAGCGTGACAATATTGATGCTTAATTTAAGTAACACAATAGTTAACTTGTGAATGAATATTTGCAAATTGACAAACAGTTTTAAAATATGTTAAAACATAAAATGTGAGGCAATTTTGGGCACAAGCTGTAAACTATTGTGATTTTCTTTAGTATACAAACAGTTTAAAAACTGCAAAGAACTACATATAGTAATAAAACTCTTTTTGAAGTTTGTTGTGAAGAGTGTAAAACAATAATCCTGTTTCTTTATGCAGACCTACTCTTACACTGTATTTCAACAGCAAAAATAATTACAATCAATTATTATTATTGTAATTTTTCTACAAAATTAATAAGAAAACCATGATGTTTTTCCCAGCTTTGTGCAACTAGGGAAAAAGGGCTATTAGCCCATAAAAATGCATTAAAACACCACAAATTTATGCACTGGACAAAAAATGTACAGAAAAAATATTCTCCTTTGTAAGAAATAAATAAACAAATGGGTGAATAAACAACTTATTATATACCGTAAAAGCTCTATTTAGCCCCCCCCTCTCTACTAAGCCCCCCCGCTTTGGAAGTCAGATTTTGTAATAAGCCCCCCACCCAGCAACTGAATTGATTTCTGTCAGGCTGATGTAAATGACGTTTCAGCAATATTTTGTGGCATTTCAGTCACTTCATATTGAAAAGTGGTCTTTAATGTCGTTGAGCTATGATAGAAATGGGATTGCATATGTAAGATGGTGATACATAACCCATTTCTTGTTCTGTTTTAGTTAGTGGTTTAATATTGTAAAAGTTTGAAAAATTAATGTGAATTTTCTCACAAATTTATGATTTGAAATAACCCCCCCCCCCCCCCCCCCTTCTCTAATAAACCCCCTTTCTTGGGGCCTGAAATTAAATAAGCCCCAGGGGCTTAATAGAGCTTTTACGGAAATTGTCTGACAGTCTTTAATACTGGGGGTCTCAGAACATTAATGTTATGTTCCAATTTTATCAAATCTAAATGGACAACAGCTATCCTGTGTACACTGTACATAATTTTGTAATTATATGGTTAAAGAATTAGAAATAAAAAGGTATGTGTGCTTACATCCCTGATACACACATGATAGGACATTTGCAACAGACTGGACCTGAAATAAATTTTGGATTCTCCCAAACGCCCTCTCATGTCTTCTCTATAAGCTATGTAAGCACAAAATGGTCAAATTACAAATACCCTTGCAATACTGTAAAATAAGCCCCTCTCAAATTTTGAAAACAGAAATCATTCCGTTAATAACTGAAGCCCATGGAATATAGGCCATGGGCTCACAAAGAAAGATGGGACATCTTCCAATAATAAGCCCCCTGTTGTAGAGCTTATTTTGTATTTTATGTTATGACAGTCGCTCAGTCAGAGACTTGTTTTGTTCATTTGACGACTATTAATTAACCGTGTGGTATTCTTGTATGCACCTGACTTTTTGAAACGCACAAAATTTCTTCTGCCTTCTAAATGCAGTGAATTCCCTCTAGCTGAGGACGGATGTAACTTGATTATGAAGTTTGACACAATAAATTTGTGATAAAAGTAGTGTATTGATATCAGAGCATGATCTGTGTCATGAACATAAAAAAAATAATTAGAATACATCACAAATTAGATTTTGCCCCATGACATGGTTCCTGGTAGACTTCTATATTGGAATTACCCGGTTTATAAACTGTCAGGTTTTCTGGTAGTTGGATCTTGCCAAAACTACACGCATTCTATAAACAATGAAGGGAACACAGCAAATTGACTCCAAATTCGATTGAGCGAGCGAGCAATTAATATTTCAAAGACGAATTTTGTTTGAGGAAAAGAAACGTAAATATAAACATGCGGACCATAGGGGGAATGAATATCTTAAAAGACTACAACTTATTTAAAAATCCAGGCAAGCTTCAAGTTTTAAAATATCGATCCTACAACTACAAGGAAATTAATATGTCGGTAAACTCGCCCACAAGTTTTAAAACTCGCCTACCGTGAAGTCAACTTGCCTAAACTATTAACCAGTAAGCTTAAATATTTCAAGGGATAGCACTAAAGACACTGGAATAATCCTCCTTCTCATTAAAAGCGTGTATCGATTGTGCGTCCAAACACTCAAAGATCAAAACCATGCATACTCCACAAGCTTCCACTGTACGCAGCGACTCGAACGGCTTTGGACCCATGACATTCCCTGAAAACAGTTACAAATATATCAATTTTACCATGACTTTTTTCGGTAAGAGGCCGACTTCAAATTAATTTGAGTTTTGAGCCGCTCACCTGTGTTCCTGCGCTGTAAATCATCGCTTTCTCTGCTCCGGCGGACGCCATTTTGTTTATAAAAAAAATCCCGAAAAAGCTTCTCGGGAGCCTGCGACCTCCCGTAACTTTTCGGGGGGAAAATGACGTAATTTCTTCGGGTCCGAAATTTTCGTGCGCTTTGAGAAACACGAAAAAACGTTTTCGGGCGCTTTACGGGGCAGTTTTCGGGCCCGAAGAGTTTTCGGGACGTTTGAGAAACGCACGCGTCATCGCGGTTTCCCGCGCATTTGAGAAGATAAAAACCAAAATCTGGAACTGGACAGGAAAGATGGATTGAGGATGACAGACTGAATGTTTCAATTCCTGGTGTGTCGGTTTGACAGTTGCAATTACAAATACAGTAAAACCTCTACTAACGGCCACTGCCTCTCTGCAGTGGCCTGGATATTTCGTACCGACCGTAATTCATACATAGCAGGCTCTCTTGTGACGGATTCGCGCGAAGTACGAAGCGCGAGTTTATACGTGCGGAAAAAAAGAAAAAAAGAAGAAGAGACCCATGCTTGCAGGCTAATTCATTCACTAATTTTATACTCTTATTGAAACCTCCCTACAACAGCCACCTCCGTTACAACAGACAGGCCTGGGTAGACTACGAGTAGTCCCTAATTTTTCTCGCCTCCTCGCGTCGCGTCTTCTCGCGGGCGCGAGATTTCCACGCGCTTCGCGCGCGCGCTCACCCGCTCGATCTGAGATCTTATAGACTACTCGTAGTCTATAAAGGCCGGGGTGTCGGTTGTAGATCTACAGAGGTTCAACTGTAACTGCTAATTCCTTGCGAAGCGCTGAGATTTTGTCCGTCAGAGAGCTCAGGCGGATCAAGTTTCGTATAAAGTTTACGCTCACATTTATTTTTTATTTTTTCAATATGTCAGAGAACCACCAAAATGACTCAAAAGTAATCAAAACCCCGGGACCCCGAATGTTATTAAAAAAAAAACGCTATGTAAAATTAAACACATGCACAACATGGTAAGGTATTTAGTTAGCCGTGGGGATAGTTGTTTGGTTTAGCGACATAAATGATCTCATTTTTTAATCAGTAAACCACGAGATATATCATTAAAAGTTTGGTTTGATTTCTGTGTTTCTATATGTTTGGATAAGTCTGTGTATGTAAAGTTTATAAAGAGTCACGAGTTCTTGATGCCGTGACAGAAAATATTGTGGGTTGTAGTTTGAAAGGGATGAAACACTATTTTCAATAGATCGCGGGAACCTATACAGATAGAGTCAGTTTGCTGCATGTACAAAGTCAGTTTGCTGCATGTACAAAGTTAACATATACTATACCATTAGCTACCATTATGCGGCTAAGCTAAAACCGTATTCAATTAATCGCATGCAAATACTGTGGTTTTACAGGAAGTGAAAAGCAACTTAGGCAAACATTAAAACTAATAATTTATTTTAGTCTCGACAATGGTGATAGCGTGACTCTGGTCAAGAAAAAACGCGTTGGAATCTACCTACAAAGTAGCCATGAGTCATCACAAGTTACTCCATTTGAAGATAGAATTTCTTGAAAGTTCACACTGTACAATGGGAGCTCGCATTTGGTTCTATTTCATCGTTTCCCTTGCGATTTCTGCATCGCCAAAAGGCGTTTCCGCCCGCTCGCCATTCAGTGGCAAAAACGAAACAGATTTGGATTCCGGTAAAGTTATCGTTAAAAACTACAATACTGTGAACCTGTACCGAGGGAATGAAGATGAAACTGCTTTGGGGCAGATGCGAAAGAAGATAGAATCTTTGGAAGGAAGGCTGGATGCCCTGGAGAAATCAGGTATGTTTGCCTCACGGTGTAAACGGTGTAAAATGATGTGTAGTCATACTACACACTGCTCACTGTTCTGAAGATCTTTATGTTGTCATGTTGTGTTGTTCTGTAGTCAGTGCTGTATCCCTGAAGGTCTATGTATCTCTAGACTGTTCACAGCGCTAGCCTCTCTATTTTCTCGACGCGCTAGGCTAAACAAGGCAGCGAGCGCGAACCGCGAGAGAGCGGAAGCGAGCGCGGAGCGTGAGGCGGTGGGCCCTACCCCACGCTCGCGCTTCGCGTTCATATCCAGTTCGCTCGCGGCTACAACGATCTGAGACTGAATAGTGAGGCTGTGAACGGTCTACTGTATCTCTGCAATCTCCTTCCCAGAGTCCTCGTTACCCTTGTCCAGCGGTGGAGCGGCCAACAAGGACCTCTGGGATAAAGCGATCCGCCTGACTTGCGCAGTAAGACCGGAAGTCCAAGAATCTTGGCGTCCGTTAGTTGAAACATGGGGTCGAACACATGCGCAGCAGAGCCGGAAGTCCTAGAATCCGGTCATGGCGGATCGCTTTATCCCAGAGGTCCTTGTTGGCCGCTCCACCGCTGGACAAGGGTAACGAGGACTCTGGGAACGCGATTGGTATCTCTGGGTCTGTATGTAGTCATGTTGTGTTGTTCTATAGTTGCTGTATCTCATGTGAAGGTCTCAGTATGTTATGTTATTATAATATTATAATATCAATAATATAATAATAATGATTTATTTTGTGATGTACGTTATTCTGTGATAGTAACGTAAACCTGCTCCTACCGATAAATTTTCCATTTTATTACCTTTGACAGCTTGCAAGTTCGACTTCGAAGACGGAATCGATGGCTGGGAGAAGACTGGTACAGTGTTTAACAACCAACCCACCTATGGCGATAACCCTACCGCCCGCAACAAAGGACAGCCTGCCAATCAGCAGGGCGACTGGTGGATTGGAGGAGCTGAAGATCGACCCTCCAAAACGGAAAAGCCAGGAAAAGTCCAAATGGATGGTCCCCAAGGAAGTCTTACGTCTCCATCCTTTAACATCACAGGCAAAGACATCTCGTTTCTGATTGGTGGAGGATGCGATATAAAATTGGTTCGTGCAGAGTTGATTATTGATCACAAGGTATGATTATGCAATAAATAATGCGTCCTTGATGCTGTTCCCGTGTGTACATTAGTCTCTGTAAACCTCCAAGAAATAAGTATAACCCAAGCAAGGAAGAAATGAGAAGAGTATTTTGACTTGTTAGCCAAAGCAATTTCTGGCACAATTCAACATTTAAAATAATCTCTGATCGCCACAACACAGATATCCATGAATACCTGCTTTGTTACAATTTGTATCAGGTCAGTGTCGTTGTTTTTTTTCTATTTGTGATTCTTTCCTCTATCCAAGTTGTATTTTTTTGTCAGGATTGATCAAATCGAATGCTAATTTGTTCGATATGTGTTTTTGACAATACACTGTAGTTTATTTTCTCACCTCGCAAAATATATGTGTTCTTGTTTTGTATAGGCTGTCAAAACTTCGACCGGTAACTGTACAGAGACGATGACTCGTAAGCACTGGGATGTGGGAGCTTTTATTGGCCAACGCGCACGCGTTAAACTGGTTGACCGCAGCTCTGGCGATTGGGGTCACATCAACTTTGATGATTTGAGAGGCGACATAAGCTGTGGACCAAACTGAGTCAAAGTTTCGTTTTCTTTACAAAGTTCCATTCCATACTTGAACAGTATGAAGAAATGGGAAAAAAGAATAAGGGGTGAAATTCGGTTAAAAACTTAAGGGCAAATGCCGTTTAAGGCGCTTTTCTAACATTTGTAAGCTGTTTAAAATGTGGTAAATAAATCTTTAAAACTGAACTGATTTCGACGTCATTGTATATAACTGGTTTAAACGCAGATTTTGGTCAGTGGTAATTGTAAAATAAGAACGTTGCGATCTGAGACCACTGGTACATGATTTCGTTCACATAGATTCAGTTGCCGAACCGACACGAGAGTTCAAAGTTAGTTCGCAGTCAGGTGGAGATTTCCCTTCTGAGCCTGCGCGCAATCTGTACAGTTCCATACCGATGCACGTCTCGGAACATGAAGCTAAGTCGCATCGGTCAGTGAATTCCTACCGGTCTCCTGTAATATCCCCCGATACGTGCTAGTTTCAATGACATCCAACATCGTCTGTTGCGTTTTACTAGCAAACGAATTAAATTTGTTTGGAACGTTTCGTATCACACAAGGCTTTCCAAAGACAGGCTTTTTGTGTGCATGAACACATGCAATTCGGTGTAAAAAACACGCAAAAAGGGAGCAAGAAATTGTTTCTAAATAGAACCAAAGCGCGTGCTCTGATTGGCAGATACGCATTGTTCATTTGCCGACCGGTTGGCCTGCGTACAGGCTCACTGGCTCATGATCAATCTCGCGTGTTTACCGCTTGCGCGCGAGGCCCGCCAATTTTGAGCCATTACACATGAGCCTGCTCGTAGACTCCCCGGAACAAGTGCACGGTAATACCTTCATGATTACCGTCACGAATATAGTGCCTCATACTGGCTTTTTATACCTCGTGAAATGTAAATAGTTCAAGTATTTTACTCAGTTCCTGTGGCTGAGTTTGTTGATGGTTCTCGCGAACAGGTGTACGTCTATCGAGTCAGACTTTTAAAAGCATGGTCCATTTCGATCGTTTTAATAGGCCATTTCCGAGTTCCCTTTATCTCTGTTTCAAAACAAGTCCAAGTACGAAACACTATTTCAAACGAAAACGATTTTTTTCTCACAAATTCATTCCAATGCAAAGCAAGCAACTCATTTTGATAGGAAAGGTTTCGGGCTTTGGACTTTTTTTGAAAGGAAGGCAAAAGGCAACTCGCAAATGGCCTACTCTCTACAGTTTTATGATTCATTTTCACGAAGGCTACACACGAATCTGTTATAAATTATATCACTGAAAGAAAAAATACTTACTTCTGATTGGTTGCATGAGAGACGGGAATTAAGGCATGGCAACAGAAGAAACGCCGAACTCAGCAAAAAGACCAAATAATACCGCCATCCTTTATTCACACGAAAGCGAAGCCTTGAATGAATGCCTTGCATCAATGACGTCAGTTTTGACATCCCATAATTATTGGCGGATTTGGTACGCACGCAGAGAATTCAACATTGAACCATAGGAAACCCAAGCATAATATTTGCATATCAATGTATTTCCATATCGATGTATTTACAAATATAAGAGTTTGTATGGGATTTCAAACGGAACATTTTGAGCAATAAATAAAATTGCAATTACTGAATAAAGTTCAGGAAACATAACATGGTGTTGTTTGCTATCCTTACAATGTGTTTAAACGCAATTTTGAGCGGTTTTAGTTCTAGTTAGCCTCCTTCTTTTTCCTCTCTTCCTGTCCCCCACCCCACTCAGTCACCTTTTTGTCCTCCGTACCAGTCTTTCACTCGTGCCTTTATGTAAGAGTTGCCTGCGGAGGAGGCTAAGTTCTAGTTATGTATATATTATTGACAAGGAAGGAGTCTTATGACTGATAATTAGAATAACAATGAAATCATCTAATTCACCGCTCGACTCGTCTCGAAATTCGCTCGAATTTCCGCACTAAAATAGGTTAGGCTCTCAGTTTGACTTAACGCCTCGATAATAGCATGTCACACAAATGTTTTTGGGAAAACCAATTGGACATACCTCGTTATCCAAAGGAATTTGACGTAAATGTTTTGTCAAACTTTACTATTACACCACTAACTAATTATAAAACAGAACAAGAAATGAGTTATGTATCACCGTTTTACAAATGCAATGTCATTTATACCCTAGCTCAACGATATTAAAGACCACTTTTCAATACAATGTGACTGAAACGCCAGAATATATTGCTGAAAACGTCATTTACATCAGCTTATCAGAAAGGAGGGGGGCTTATTACAAAATCTGACTTCCAAAGGGGGGAGGCTTATTAGAGATGGGGGCTTAATAGAGAGGGGGGGAGGCTAAATAGAACTTTTACGGTACTCGCTTCGTCAACATTTCCCTGTTTTTAATTACAGTCAAACTGTAATTTTAGAAAATTTTGCTCAGGCAAATTCAGCTCTAATCTGCAGAATTTGTCGTTTATTTCCAAACTGTCCTGATATGGAGCACATCACGTTAATGACGTCATTTCGGTGGAAATTAGGTCAAGAGCTTCTGATTGATATAGTTTCCGGATTTTTTCTTCTTCTTGTCTAGTTGTAATTATATAGAGGATATTACACGGCGGCACGAAGATATGAATTTTATTTTCGAGTGGTAAAATATTGTTTTTAACACGAGAAAATAAAATTCATATCTTCAAGCCACCGTGTAATTTTCTTTTTATTATATAGACAAAATAAAAAAGCACAAACTTTATCGCGAACTCTTGCAACTCGATCGGTGGCTGGACTTTCCGAATTTCTCTCCTTTCGTCTTCACTTATTGCAAAGAACTCCTTCAATAATTAAGCTTTCTTCTTCGTGTTAACATTTTCCTACTCCTCAGTGAACGATTTCATGTCGGCTTCAGTGAATTTCACGAATCTATCGCTCGCCATTTTTCAACCGGAGTTTGGCAGCTTTGCACAAAAAGCCATGCAAAAGCGAGAAATTACGTCATCGATATCCTCACTAGTGAGGATATGGAAAATACGCTACTCGGGTCCCGGATGTAGTTTCGTATGAATTTTACGAGTGGTCTATTTTCCAGTAAAACACTCGTGTCTATATAAAAAATAAAAAGTAACTATAGCCAAACAGCTAAATAAGCTTTAATCTTGCTTGCAGCTGATGTCGCCTTTCAGATCATCAAAGTTGATATGACTCCAAGGGCCGGAGCTGGCGTCAACCAGCCTTACACGTGCGCGTTTACCAATGAAGTCCTGGACATCCCAGGTCACACGAGTCATGGTCTCGTTGCAATAACCGGTCTCACTTCTGACAACCTGCAAATTAAACAAGCAGGACAGAGATATTGGTTACAAACTAGGTGTTAAGTTTCCCTTTTACAAAACAATATTTGTCCAAATGGACATTTTTTAATTAAAAATAGCGTTCACACTTTCCAGAAAGTGCATTTTTTTTCTTACTACCATTAAAAAGTAAATATGAAGATTAATTACTGATCGGAATGACGTCACGATTATGCGGCCAGGTTGCTGAGTAGTCTGCAAAATGGCGGCGGTCGTAGTAGAATTTTTCTACACTTTGAAGGCCAATTTCGTGAGGTTATGAGACTCTTTGGAACTTCAAACTACGGTCAGTAATTAATCTTCGTATTTACTTTTTAATGGTAGTGGGGGAAAAAATGCGCTTTCTGGATTGACCTTCTCCTTTAAGCCGGAGTAACGTGTGAACATAGAATATTACACCAAAAGAAAATATGAGCTAAATGAAAAATAATAAAATAATAAATGCTATGAAGTCGCTAATAATCTTGCGGTACGGTTTGATCGAGTAAGCTTCTACATATCACTCTTGAGCTAACAAAAGGAACTACCTTTCAGGTTATTATTTTATTGCCATGTTGGTTTGTTATCCTAAATGAACAATGTTTGAATTTTAAGACAATGTTATTTTTTTTTTTGTGGGAGTGAAAACGTTTGAGATATCGGCATATTTTAAAACTTCATTTTTACAAAAAATGCTCATCTAGTAATTATGCAAATCAAGGGTAAATCAAAGACTCCTATGAGCTCATTCGTGAATTAATAAATTAATATGCATAAATTAATAGAGCGCTTAAAGTTTACAGCCCATCGGCCGAGCGAGAGAAATTTATCCACCAAATGCTATAACCCGTTCATTTGCTTTCGCATTCACGCTTTTCTTCTCGGGCTACAGAAATCCAGCAAACGACAGAGACTGTTCATAGCCTTATTACTGTACTGAAGAGTAAACGATCGAATCCGAATACTTCTGAAGTGTAAAACATCTTATGAGTCCTAATACTGTATGTACGGTAAGTTTCCATCTAGTGTAAACGTAAATGGAGATGGACACAATGCTTACCTGACCGTTGACTATTAACTCTGCACGAATCAAGTTTATATCGCATCCTCCACCAATCAGGAACGAGATGTTATTGCCTCTGATGCTAAAGAATGGGGAAGTAAGAGTTCCTTGAGGTCCGTCTCCTTGAATTCCTCCTGGTGGCGCCGTTTTAGAGGGTCGATCCTCAAATCCTCCAATCCACCAGTCGCCCTGCTGATTGGCAGGCTGTCCTCTGTTGCGGGCAGAAGGGTTATCCCCATATGTGGGCTGGTTGTTAAACACTGTCCCAGTCTTTTCCCAGCCATCTATTCCATCCTCGAAGTCGAACTTGCAAACTTTGAAAAAGGAAAAAAAAAAAGGAAAAGTTCTCCGTAGGCGCAGGTTTACGTTATTATGACTCTTTGGTAAGCCGCAGATCATGAATTAGAAACAAGAAAAAGTTTCTTCATTATTCAATGACGGCTTTATTTTATCTCAGCCGTTATTCGGCATAAATTTATAAAATCTTGAAATCCAAGATGGTGGATCCAAGATGGCGGATGTTTTAATGTATGACGTCCTTTAGGCATGATATGACGGCATTATTGACATCTGACTGTTACTAAAATAAACATTTATGGATGCTTTACACACCATACAGCTGTTTCGAGAAAGGTTGTCGGAAAAAGCGCACGCGACAATCCCGAAAAGTATTGTGGGTAGTTTTAAGTTCACGGTTCCTTGACTTCAGCATTTCAGGGAAATCTGAGGAAATGGCACGAGACTCCATGGACGTATGTTTACGAGTGCTAAAAGAAAGCAACAAAAGTAGGCATCGCGGGTTTGATGTATTTATTATGGTTCATTGATCATATCCCAGATTTACCTTTCGGGATTGTCGCGTGCGCTTTTTTCCGACAACCTTTCTCGAAACAGCTGTATACGTTTTCACTTTCATAGCGTGGATACTTTTGGAGATACATAGTGGGGCACTTTCTGCCCCGACCCCAGGGCCGGGTTGTACAAAAGACGATTAAAGGGCATGTAAACCCCCAAAATACAAGTTTTTTCTTACTAGGACGTAAAAAGTGTCAGTAAATACGATTTCAGCGTTTATTTTACCCAATTCGAAGTTTTTAATTGTCAAAAACGACATTTTTGACCAAAACCTCACTTCCGGTGAAGACAATAGCGAGCCCTCGTGACGTAAGCGGGGGAACACAAACATTGCGCAACAGAAGATTATGTAAGGAGTAATATGGCGACCAGGAGGAGCAGTTCAGCTTGTAGGAAGTTTTATCGGAGGAAAGCTATTCTAACGGGTTAAATTTATATGATAGTGATGGAGGCAACATTTTGGAACGTTGGGCCTCGTCTGTATCGATTTGAGGCACGCAGTGTTGGGCAAAACGTGTCAGAGAAGGCAGCGAGCTATACAGAGTGAAAGTGAGACAAATCGCGTCGGAAACACTGCCTGGTATTGTTTCATTTTGTGATTTATTTAATCGGCCAAGTATAGCAAAAAGTAGAAGTTGAAAGGCCAGAGCTTAGCTGCATCACTCAGCATCCAGGATTTCGATCAAACTGCCTTGATGTGTGGGTGCTTGAGACAGCGTATTTACGTGTACCGACAGCAGTACAGCTGCCTAGCCGCACGGCGCAAATAATCTTACTGTTCATGAGTAGGTGATTTGTTGTCACTGTCATACCAAGATAACATTGAATTGCAGCAGCTACGTTGCAGGATACCCTTTAGTATTGACCGTTTCTTCGGATGCGGTAGTTTCTCTTGTGGGCTCAAACCCGGGAGGATATGAGATAACTATAATAGGCTTTCTCGTGTTCTCTCAGTGCATGTAATTGAAAATAATTAAACATGTTCCTCAACGGGATTAAGTTATACGTTACATTACTACGCTTTCCCTATAAACTGAATATTTACCTACTCTATTGATCTCCAACTTGTGAAGAGCTCGTGTCTACTTTTCCGACGCGGCCTTTTATCAGCAGAACTATCAGACACTTCCGGTTCTACGCTCTACATAGGTTGCTATTATAATACGCACGTTTGACGATTTCGTTCTTCTGGCGACTGCACTGTCGGTACAGCACCACCAAGTAATTGCTTGTGCTTCTTAAGAACCATTTCTGATATGTGAAATTTCTCGTAGCGGTTATTTAGGGAGGAGAAAAATGACTGAAAGATTCTGAAGATTACCGAGTGCTCGGAAGGTTCAGCAAAGTCGGTTATTTTAACTTGGACGAAGTTAACCATTGTTGCCTCAAATTTGGAGCTTTAGGAATTTTTTACATAACATGCCCCATTTTGTTGGATTAGTTACTACAAAACTGACCACACACAACATCTAAAAATGAATGAATTTCGCCTGAAAGCAAGTAAACATGTGCGCATTTCATAAGCTATAAAGGGAGAACCTTTCGCTTTCCGGTCAAAGAAGGGTCCACCCGTGACGTCACGGAACAAGATGGCGCAATTCAAGATGGCGGCTTTTTCGAATTTCGGGCAGCTTTTTCCACGTGAAAACGCGCTCGGAGAGAAAAATAATTAGCAGATCTGGACTACTTGATGAACGTACTAAAACAGCTATATGACCAGAAAAAATATCATTTTTGGGTTTACATGCCCTTTAAGCTAATCCAGGATTAGCGCGAATTTTGATTTCAGTTTCGTTTCAGTGAGATTCTCTGTTTATAGTTTTGTCTTTCTGTTTTGACTGATCTCAAACTTTACAAAATATTAGCAAAGAAAACACATTTATACAAGAGAAATTCAAAGCTTGATTAACTTTTAATCCTGGATTAGCGTTAATCAGCTTTCGAACAACCGGGCCCAGGTTCACAAACGATAATAAAGCCCAGTCACAATAGGATTAAAATGATACTTTTAAGAACAAAATAGTGCTCTGACGACGAAGGAAGCATGTCGCCATGTAAACCAAAAAGGTTGGCAAATTCTTTTTGGCTAAGACTGTTTAGAATTTCTCAAGAAATTATTGTTTTTTTTACCAGTGTCTTCACAGTGAGTCCCAAAAAATCCTGTCTTGCAAACACAATGGTAAGTAGTCCGTGTAATGTCAGGAATGCATTCGCCATTGTTCTGACACGGGCTGTTTTGGCATGGAAGCTGCAAATATAAAAAAAAAGGCGCGACAATTATCTTAATGATCTAGATTATTATTCCACTATTACGTCATTTCACCATATAAGGTCAATAGAACACCCGAAATTTGTTATATTTATAAAATAGTTAAGCACGGTTACTGCATTCTAACTTTCTGATTGGTTCGTTACTCGTAGGCTATCAGCGATTATACCCTTAATAGCAAATATGGTAAATATACGCGAGGTGTGTTCAAAATTCTGTTCACGGTGTCGACGGAAAGTAAAAAGTAAAATGCAGTACAAAGAGCAGCAAACAATTTACGGGAAGATCCGAAAACCCAACAGTCTCGTCAAGAAAGTGAAAAATAGTATTCTTAACCTATTCAGTAAAGTGTGCTTCCTTTCATTTCACCGGAAGAGGCCTGTCAATCCAGAAGAGCCAAGCTTTAAAATTAAAGCCGGCACAATAAAGATCGAGTGGATAAACAAATCGTGATAAACAAATCGGACTCCCGCTGCGCGGTCGTCCGATTTTGTTAATCACTCGTTTGATTACAGACCGAATTGGACTCCACTCAGTCCTATTACCATTACAAATTAGATGGTGTCGAAGGTAGGAGGAGCAAAATCCCTTTTATAGTGCGCTTTCGTTTTAATCTGTCAAAAACAGCACACTTGTCAGTTTCTTTTGCCACCTCGGTTTGATCAGTTATGAGCTCTGTTTCGTTTCAACACAACTAATTTTCCAGTTTTGTTCAGCGGGAAAATTAACGCATTAGGAATTAGAACAACCTCGTTCCCAGGGTCTCTCTTCTTCCCGCCAAACGCGATTGTTAATTTTCTAGTTGACATCTGGATCGCGCAAAATTAAAGTCAGGCAATTATATTGATTTCGAGTTTATCTGTTTGTCGTTTTCACAGCAAAATCTTACACCATGCCAAACTTTAGACTTTCAATATATATCCATGGCGTAAATTTCACATTGATTGATTTCAACTGATTGTTTAAGACTGACAGTGTCAAAACCGACGTTTGTCCCCCGAAGAACGGTATATCGACGTAAAAACGCAATCATTTCTTCCCCTGCCTTCAATATCATTGAAAATTTAACTTTTCTTTTTGTTCTGCACATAACTTGCAAAAGAATAACCTCAAAAACTCAGGGGCACCCAACGAATCTGTTCCTCACTTAATCTGTTCCCCAGCGGAATTCTTGCTGGCTGGAAAAATGTTTCGGTCTATTTTTTCTCCTGGAAATTTTCACTGAATAATTACTATTTTTTGCGCTGGCTGACTTGAGTAGATCGGAAAGAGACTGGATCGAGAAAAACCCCGGGACATATACAAAACAATAAACAGCAAAATCATATTAACACAAGCTTCAAAAGATTTTCCATCGATGTTTAATTAATTTCCAAGCCCCTTTTGGTTACTTATTATTATTTTAATTGCTGGCTGGGAAACAGACATTTTTATCCAGCTGGCTGGGAATTTTCCTATATGTGTCATGCTGGGAAAGAGGAACGGATATATTTTTTCCCAGCAACGCAGAAGAACACCTGGAAATGCCTTTATATCATTTATTTTCATTTATCTGGTAAAATAATGCATTTTACCAAAAAATGTTCGTTGGATGCCCCTGGACAATGTCAAAACCGACGTTTGTCCCCCGAAGAACGGTATATCGACGTAAAAACGCAATCATTTCTTCCCCTGCCTTCAATATCATTGCAAATTTAAGTTTTTCTTTTGTTCTGCCAGTAACTTGCAAAAAGAATAACCTCAAAACTCTGAAAACTGACATCGAATATCAGTTCTAAATATGATGTATATACAAGTCTAAAAGGAATCGAACATTTTCGACATATGCCGGATCATCATCAGGGTTTTTTTATGACATATATTTGAAACGTTAATTGGGTTCCTTTTTAATAATTTTATAATACTTTTTAGCCTTGTATATCATCATTTTACCTTTAGGCGAATATTATACATATGTCAGTTGAAAATATATTTACCGTAAAAAGCATGGAAATGTACCGCCTGCCTTCTTCGTAAAAGTTGGTGTTTTCGCCGTTGATGACAGAGATGTCATGTTTTGTTCAATTCACAAGTTTCCCTTGTCATCATTCTTGGAAGACAACTTTGAAGTTGTGTGGAAGTACACCACATGTCCTCTCATACATGAATGACTACACGATAATAAGCTGGACGACTCAAAGCGTTTGACAACGTAGGCCCAAAAGTCGCTTATTTTTCTTCGTCATGAAATAAGCTGAACGAGAAGATGCGGAGTCTTGTTCGTCGGCGAAAACTTCGCTATTCCATTATCCTTGAAATAGGATTACGAACAGAACGTGTTTACTCCGCATCGCCAAACAAACTAAACGCAAGTAGATGATGCAAATGTGATGAAGTCAGCTTCAGGGTTGGCACATTTATAACAATAGGCCGGCAGTATGTCCGCGAAATCTCGCTACTGTTAATTTCTACATACTCGTTCGACAGATGTCAAGACCGATGTATCCCCGGCTTTATAGAGGTCTATATTTTTATCGCGTCCTATACTCGCAGGTGAAAGCAACCGAAATATTAAATTTTGAAGAGTTGAAATATTATGAAGATGAAACAGAATGCGAGATGTGACACTTTAATAACTAATTAAATAGACCATTTCCGATTTGTCTTTTTCCTCTGTCTCAAAACGAGTCCAAGTGTGAAACCCTGTGTGAAAACCATTCAAATAAAAATGTGTTTAATTTGCATGAAATGAACTTGCGATACAACTCATTTTCATATGAAAAGTTTCGCACCAACACTCGTTTTGAAACGGAGGTGTAAAGAAACTCGGAAATGATGACCCATTGACGGTTCCTCCATATCAAGACTATCGGTGTATATGGTCAAGAAATGTGCAGCATATCGAGTGCTCTGATTGGTTAAGTTAATATATACAAGCTGATGTTTTTTATTTTGCTCATGGCTAGCTAAGGCCGAAGTGGAAAACTATTTTTTTTTTTTTGACTGAGGACTACTGGACACCATGAAGTGAAATACAATAAGACTTACTTCGTGTCAGGTAAATACCAGTATATGTATATGCCTTGTGGCCTATGAATAGGCGGTGGGGATGGGTAAAAAGAAAATATGGCGTGCGAGCCGGGCGAAGCCTAGGGAGAGACCTCGGAGCCTATTCATAGGCTACAAATGTTGTATTTAGACTAATTTTTTGCTTTTTTTGCATATTTATTCGCCAACTTGGCATGTAAGGTTGGGTTTGTTGACCAATTCATTTTAATGTTAAGTCTGACAGAAAATGTCCAATTATGACGTCATAATTGATGACGCCACAAAAAGTCCTCTTGACAAATTTCATTTGAAAGAGCTTGGCTCCGAAACCGTTCCTCGCTACGACAAATATTTCTTGAGCTATGGCAATTTAATGAAATCTCAGTGTTTACCCCCGGAAGCATACTTTTCCTCTAAAATCAATCTCCTCGGTATTTTTTCTTCAATTTTTTTTTCAAGAAAGGCTAGGAATAATTTCGAGTATGTCGTCTGTTTATAATTGTCACGGCAAAATCTGATTTCATGCCAAACTTCAAACTTTCAAGATCAATGTCTGGCGTAAATTTCACATCGAAAAAACCCAGATTGACTGAAAACACGGAGTGACGTCTGCTCCTCCAAAACGGCCGGTATTGTCGGAAACACACACAATCATTTTGTTTCCGCTTCAGTCTGCTTTATGTTCCGAAACCTGCCTTCAATACAGTAAAAAACTGGGTATAAGAAGCATTATTTCACAAGATAGGCTGAAATAGTTTTTATATATTGGATTCTAGTGAGAAATTTAGTATTTTTACGGGGTAGAACTTCCACTTACCACTGAACTAGGGATGGAGAATTCACATTCTAACTCTGATTACTTTCAGAGTTGCAGCCCAGGGGGGGGGGGGGGGGGGGGGGGGGGGGGGGGGGGGGGGGGGGGGGGGGGGGGGGGGGGGGGTACTCAAAAAAGTTTTATACGGGGAGGCTCCGCCTCAGAGGTCCAACTCCTTGACCCTTTATATTACCATTTTTTGACAGAAAAGGTACCCCTTTCATATACCTTCCATGGAAAATGGTACCTCTTTCATATACCTTCCATAGAAATTATGAAATTGGTTCCCCTTTCACATACCTACAGTAGAAACACGTGCATCCCTTTTCTATACCCTTGGAATGAACTAAATGAACAATATATATCCCCAGAAGGAAGTGGGAAGGAAGCTGTCTTACGATGGCTAAGAACTTCAAACCTGCAGTCCCACCTCATACCTCCTACCTTGGAGGTATATTCAGTCTGAAATGGTACCCCTTTCGATTCACTGATTGGAAGACACAAATTTAAAGACACAAGCTGTTTATTGGAGGCAATATTCTTTTATTTAAGTGTTAACAGATTAATTTACAGCAAGTGCAAACCAGTCCCGTGTACACATGTGACCGCATTTTGAAGTAGAAATCTCTAACCATCAACTGACAAGATAGGTTTACAATTATGAAGCGTTACAGGGTGCCTCGCTTATTCCGACGCGTCACAAAATCTCATCTAATCATTTATCTGCAAAAGAAAACAAGATGTAAGCTTGTTTCAGTTCTACCATTTCAATTCCATTTGTAGTTTACATTAAAGCGTGTGGTTTTTCTATGGAAAACAACGAAAAAATATACGAAATAAATAATGTTAACATTTTGAAGGGTTGGGTACAAAACTATGCTAAGTGGGCTACAGCGCGTTTTGCCCACTTAGCATAGTTTTTGACTCAACCCTTCATTTAATGAGTCAGTCCTCTAAATCTGGTATATATACGGTTGAAATGTTAGCTCTATGTTCTCGTCTAAAACCGACAAACCTAAACCTTTACGATAAGTATTCAATTCAATATATTTTTTATAACTAGCAGGACGTGTTTTATCAGGTTTAAAATAGGGTTTATCAGGGTTTTTATAAATATGCAGATTACAGCGCAGATCAACTATATATTAAAATGATTACGTACCCGTTTTCGCAATTTTTTCCTTCAAAACCTTCAGGACAATGGCAGCGATAACCATCACCGAATCACAGTGCAGTGAGCCATACGTTGACATGGTGATAGCTCACAAGGACTTGGCACGACTGGCGGACCTACATTGGGCAAAAACGAAACATAGAATGCTAACCACTATTTGCAGGACTCCAGAAAATCAACCCCTACTTCTCCCCCCAAATTAAAATTTTAAAAAAAATGTACACGAGTTGCCAGTCAAATTATATAACTACGTAGTTTGAATTGTTACATACCTATCTCGCAATTTTTTCCACTGAAACCTTCAGGACACTGACAAAAATAACCGCCATCAATCCTCGCCGTACAGAAACCCTTATTTTGGCATGGTGATGGAATACAAGGGTTCGTCGCTGGTTCTTTGCACGACTGACGGACGCTATATTGGTCGACAGAAAAGACACGTGGTTCGGGTTCGATCTGTGGTGATATTAAAATGGGGGAGGGGGTGGGGGGGGGGGTGTGGGTTTGGTGGGACAGTGAAGTTATAAAGGCACGAAGTCTCAAAGTCCGTGAGGGAACATTCTCTCCCCCACCCCCCCCCCCCCCCCCCCCCCACTCGATCCCTCCATGTTTGAATAAGGTTAATCAGGGTTTGCTTGCAGTTGCGATGACTTGCGATGACTGTGTTTCACTGTTTTTCAATACAATTCGGAAACTCTATGAAGAGCGACTGAAAGAACGACGAGCCACCGCACCCTTAATTGTTTAATGTACAGTTCAGCTAAGTGAGATTTCGTGCAACCGTCATTAATAACAATATGCTCCCACGTGCTGTGTGCTTTGCATCGGACTCAGTTAAAGTAATTGCTTAAGATAAATATTTAAAGGCGTTTGCTTGATCCAGGACTAGAAGTTAAAATATTGTAAATTTTAGCCAGCTTCAGACAATCCAAAACAAGCTATTTTTCAGAATATACTGACAAAATATATAACAAAAGGAATATTTCAACTTTTTTTACGAAAAAAGAAAGTGTATTCCTTGTATAGCCTGCGAATACTGACCGCGGATGTTTCACGCCGTCGAAAATTCCGTCTGCCTGCGTTCGCAGTATTTTGCTTGTAGCTTGAAATTGTTCATCAATTTGGTCGTCATTCACGCATAAATTTGTTACTTGCAGATGTATTTAGATTCTTTTTGGTCAAGGTTGTTCGATCCAACTACCCGAAGAGCTTTAAAAGAACAGCATCGGAAGAAACAATAATATTTGTAGTTACCTTTTGCCATAGCCATACTCCCGGCTTGTTCCACAATGACGAGAACAATAACAATCGTAGCACTGTGCATGGACATGTTGATCAGTCAAAAGGAATTGCAGCTATATTGTACAGGATCAAAAATTCCGACATATAGTTAGTAATGGCTTGGAGTCTATGACTGAAGTATAATCAAAGAAAAACTTGGGTTCTATTTTAACCTACGCGTATACCTTACAGAGAGTAGCCCTTCCTTGCATTGACTCATTAGCTAGTACGTGCAACCCGCTATATCAATATATCCATAAACCAAGCAGTTCATGTATATATCACCCGCACATGGCCCGCCAATATTTACTTTACAAAGAGTTAATTAAAATGACGCTGTCCGAAACAGCTCAGCTTTCTCTCAACCTGTAAACATACTCCCTACGTGAATTCGTCAGTGTTTCTTGTGTAGAGGAGTTACTGATCATTATTACATTCACACGAACAATGATTCACAGTTTTGTGTTTTAAATACGTAGGCTAATTACTTGAATACTTCAACAAGCTACTGTTCAAAGGCTAGCAATAAAATAAAGGCTTATGTAGGTAGTAATAAAAAGCGTTTGGTAGTCACGAATATCCGCTATCAGGGAAGTTGCCTTTCGCAAGCTAAATTTTTTGGAGAAAACGAACTTTTTATCTCTCCGAAAAAAAAAGGCATTATTTTCCCATATTACGAAAGGTTGAGATGACATTTCGCCTAACGAATATCTGAGGCGATTATAGCCTCCGACGATATTCACCAAACGATCCGTGGTGCCCCTGCGCTATGATGGAAGTTCGTAAATCAAGGCCACCAGCTGGCCAATCTAAGAAAAAATGATTGACTGAGCTTTTGTTCTGGCCAAAAGGAAGGTTAAAGGAGTGAGCGTATTAACGAGATGGGCCGAAGTAAGGCGGGGTTTCACACAGTGCAATAAGTTGTTTAGGGGGGCTATTTGCAGTTTCCAAGGTTTTTTTGAACTTATGTGGGGGGCGATGATTAATTAACATGACTCTATTTAAACAAACCGTCACGAATATTATCATTTGAACACATAATGTTCGCAACATTGGGGATCATTAGTCATTCGGCGTCAAGAAACGATTAATTGTGGCCCGCGCTCATTACTGACAAACAGGGAACTTATGAGCAGACTCTGTGGAAGGGATTATTAGTATTTGCAATGTCGCCAGTATCATGCTGTAACAAAACAAAATACAAGCTTTCGTGGCATTATACGCGGTGTGTTATTTAAACAAACCGTGAATGTCATTTTATCTACTCATCATCATTATTTATTGTGGTCAGTCGTACCCGGCATGTGGGCTGCCATCAGTATACCGAGATTCGAAAACTCGGGCCGAGTGTGGGAACATGTTTACTTTTTGTGTGTGGAACTGTTCAAATCTCGAAACAAAAGTCTGCCAAACTTTTCGACTTTACCATAATTTTATCAGTGGCAACATTTTGGATCACATGGCATTTTTTTATGGAACGTGTTTTTTTATTTTTTCAACATTTGCTCTTGGAACGTGTTGTTACCATGTCTAACCCTATTTTGACAGGCATGTTTTTAATTTGGAAAGTTTCCTATTTTAATTTTCTGGGACGTTTAAGTTCTTTTTAGCACTCATTCATTGGTTTTGATTAATTTGGAGTCATTTTGTGGCGGTTTTCTGACGTTATGGAAGATAGGCCCGCATGCCACAGTGGAACTGAAGCCTAAAATATTAGTTTGTCAAAAAGCGAAACAAACAGGACAAGCAAAATTACACATGCAGCTATATTTTTGCTCGTGACTTAGTGCTGGTAAGCCCACACAGGAACGCATAAAAAACTAAACAATTTATTGAATACATTTGCCATAATAAGAAGTCAGGCGAAAAATCGTCTTAAACAGTCTCTTACAAAGCTTTACTGTTTTCCTGGCCAGCATTGGTGCTGACAAATAGAATCACGGGCTCTGGGGAGGAGTTTGAATCGAGCGCCCACTCGCGCCCACACCAAATTGGGAACTGGGCAGTGCTGATGACCTCTGTAATTAACTTGGCATGAAGATTCTCTCCATAACAGCAACCAAAGAGAACAATCTGAATGGAAGAAGCTTGGAATATTTTGTTTGTTTTTTTCTCTGCCGCATGTGCGAACTTTAGTCAGCTATGTTGGCTGTGTACGGTCTGCAAAATTTAATTTCTATGAAAAAACATCACTGGGGCAGGAGGCCCATGGGCTCCTGCACTGGTCGAATTTTTTCATCCTTCAACCATCCTCGTTCCTGTTTGGTTTATTTATATGTCTATCCTCTTTGGTGTTTTTCTACCTTTGGTGTTTTATACCATTATTTTGAGGCTTTCTTCACAATTTGAAGGTGATTTTGTACTTCGCCACAAACAATGACTTAAATATCGTGAACATTTTGCATTTTTAAACACCAATCCCAGAGCCTCAGTGTCTTTTGGTCTCCATGGTTCGGCACTTACAGTCCATAACATGAAAAACACCGCGTGGCTCTGGGGACGAGAATGGATATATAAACTGATTGTTCATGACGTGATTGATTGATTGCTTGATTGATTGATTGATTGATTGATTGATAGATGACCGAAATTCCGGTTTAATCAGGTTTCCTGGGTTGCCTATGCCGAACTCCAGTGTTCATGACGTTAGTCGAATAAAAAGGTGTGAAGTTTGTTGAACATAATACTGACAATGTCATATTTTTAATACTAGGGTATATTTTTAAACTAAAGCTAGATCGAAATCACTGATTGGAAGCCACAAATTAAAGACACAAGCTGTTTGTTGGAGGCAATATTCCTTTTATTTAAGGGTTAACAAGATTTAATTTACAGCAGTTAAGTTGCAAACCAGTCCCGTGTACACGATGTACACGCATTTTGAAGTCGAAAATCTCTAACCAATCAACTGACCAAGATAGGTTTATCAATTATGAAGTATTTACAGGGTGCCTCGTCTTATTCCGACGCGCGCACAAAAATCGCATTCTAATCCATTTATCTGGCAAAAGGAAACAAAACAAGACGTAAGCTTGTTTCAGTTTCTACCATTTCAATTCCAGTTGTAGTTTACATTAAAGCGTGTGGTTGTTCTTATGGAAAAAAATAGACGAAATAAATATACGAAATAAATAATGTTAACATTTTGAAAGGTTTGGGTTAAAAACTATGCTAAGGGG
>MU826861.1:138149-150114 GCA_029204205.1 Desmophyllum pertusum
AAAATGAGCCAAAATGTACGTGATATACAATGTAGCATGGAGGCATAACTGATTAAGTAAGTAAGTTAATTAAGAGTAAATATTAAGTAAGTAGGTTTTGCACCATATGTCTCTTCTCTTATCTGTCTACCCTCCATCTCTGTCGTAACTCCGTCTCGATACAAATTTCCGCATGTAGTCCTGCTTGATTGTGATTAGTAGTTGCGATTTCCTCGGAAAAAATCGCAAAAAAAACTCTTGTGGATTGCGCCATTTATGGTGTGTCATGGCCCGGAAGATCAGAATCGCCTACCAGTCTGGCATGGTTTTAAACTGAGAGTTACATATTCAGACCGGGGCGAAATGAATGCCTCATGCGAACTTTAAAACCGTTTAATACTTTATTTAATATTGAAATAAAAGCCACGGGACTTGCTGTTTACCTATGGCAACCATATTTTTTTGCCAGGCATGTTTTCCAAATTTGGAATTTTCCTGTTTTTAAATTTAACTTTTACCACTTTTAGGTCCTGTTCATCATTCTTTGTATTGGTTTGATTACTTTGGAGTCATTTGTTGTTGTTTTTCGGACGTTTATTTAAGAAATAAAAAAATCAATAATTCAAGATAGCGCATCCAAGATTGCGGCTATTTGAAAACCATGAACATAATATTCATGTTGACTACCTCCAGGGAAACATGTTTGGACGCACTATACGTTCCAAGTTTTCATCGTCGTATCATTAAGAGCTCTTCAAGTAACGAAGGTTTGACCGGTTGTGAACGACCCCAAAAAAGCCCGGGTCTTAATAGGGTTAACAGGTCTTTTATTTACGAATACCCTCCAATAGTCAATAGTTTTAATTATTATTTTTTAATATTTTGCATTTAGTTAGATATTTGATTTCTTGTGTTAGCCGTATGCTTTTCAATTATTTTAATTTTATAAGTTTTTAGAATTTTAGGTTTAGATTTGACTGCGGATCTGAATGAATGACTTAGCTGGCTTGACGGATCTTTCCAACCGAAATAAATCACGTGAACAATTTACATAATAATATGGAAAACCTCCCATATCGCGAATGCACAAGCCTTAGGATACACTGTTTACAAAACAACTTGTTTCAAGGTACAATAAAAGAATCTTTTGAACTGTGTCACACTGACGAAAGAAATTAAATGTGCCATTGACGATGTTCTAGAAATATTTCGAATTATGAGAAAATCAAAACTATAGCTATACACCCACAGTGTTCAAGAAAATTATCAGCAGAATAATGCAAAATGTCATATCTTAAGTTAGAAACCCCGTTGACTGGTTGTTTGTTTATTTGCTTGCAAAATTGAAAACATCGTGAAAAATGCCTATTAATAATAATTACCCTCGGAGGAATAATCTTGTCTGACACCATGCTGTCTAACCGAAACATAAAAGAGAAACGTCAGTGGCCTCATTTTGCTATCCTTGGGACCTAGGTGGTAGCTTTTGACCCGTAACGGAGCTTCTTTTCTAAGGAAATCACTGAAACCAGATACAAATGATAGTTAATTTATCTTTTCAACTCCACGATTGAATCACTCTATTGTTATCATAACCTCAAAACTTTGACTAGTCAAACAGAAGCAGATTGATCACACGGTTAGAGTCACTTATTATGCTCCAGCTGTTTCTGCTGCTTAAACTTCACACACCAAGTTTTTGGGCCAATAGCGCGCCATCAGTATCCTGTTAAAAGTTACAACATCGTTCAGTGAATCCTTGTGATGAGCTAGGTGAGGGTCGTGAGTTTTTGATTTCACGAGCGTTAATCTGTATTTTTGGATTGTTTTTAATTTCTCCAGTTTCCTATTCGAATCAGCCAATTACTAATTGAATGCTCCACAGTCAGTTTTCTTCACTGAGATTTGCCTTCTCGAAAGGTTAAAGGACAACGTTTAATTGAACAGAAGGCCCACATAAATATCAAACACATTTTGTATTATTATGCAAAAGTTTTCAACAACAAAAATCGGCAGGAGTATTTTTACCGACGGCGCCCACTGACTGACCCATAAACGCCGGAATGTAGTATCAATTTGACGGCGTAAATTTTGGTGTTAAAAAACTATCATCTACATCTCAGATAAGCGTTAGCCGGGCCATATTTAGGCAACTCTGGTTAGCCTATTTAGCACTGGTTACGCCTATTTTGCACTCTGGTTAGCCATTAGAGACGGTAACCTTAATGTCAGTGTTTGTTTATGGCAGACATTTTAGACAATTATAAGACTTGTATGGATATTCCTAGCGTTTGGTGTTTATGCAAAATAGCCCCTGCCGACTTTAAAACGATAATTCCATAGACAAAGATTCTTATTTCATAAATCCTTTTGTTATTGTGTTTTAACAGTGCAACCAAATAAACAAGTTATGCATATGTTAGATTTGAACAGTGAAACCATTTTGGCTATTTGCTGGTTTGCAACACCCATTCCCGAGAGATTCATAAAATGACAAAAGGACCCTGGCGGCCATGTTGGATTCGACAGGAACAATAAAGCTAATTATAATTATTTTTTGTTAATGTCATCCAACCATGGCGGCGGATGACGTCAGTTGCAAACCAAGAATAGCTGAATATATTTAGGTTTGTTTATTAGCACTCATATAGGAGTGTTCCACTGTTTATCAACATTTGTTTTGTTTATTTCAAATTTGACCAACCATTAAACAAAAGAACTCTTTGTTTCAACAGCCAATAGGTTCTCTGGTTGGCACATTAATAACAATAGGTGACGTAACGAGAAACATTGCTATTAGAATTACGCTTAAGTGTGTATGAATATATTCCACGCAGAAAGCAGACCTGCTAGCTGCTGACGTACATGAGCAATAACTTTTTTCGATGCGGACATTTTGAAACATAAAGGACCGAAGATGTTTGCAGTTAATTAATATGGAAGAACTTGTAGAACTAAACTGAATCACACAGCACAATAAATTACAAACACGAAACACACTGCAAGGGCGTAATACAATAATTTTCAATGTTCGCTAGACCAATCATTTAAGGAAAATGAGTGGACGTTAAAAAAATGCTTGGAGCGCTTACCAATGGACTTTGAAGTGGTCCTTATCACACAGAGGATATGAAGTTTTTTTTATTGAAATACCATGTTTTCTGGAACATTAACAACAAAAATCACTAAACATTTACAAAAATCGTAGCATGTATTTTGAAGTTATTTCGCTCATACTTCCCCTTTGATTTGTCTTTGTTGTAATTTTAAAAGTAATTCTACACGCTGGAGGCCATACATGAGTTAGTTATTTTTATGGTACGTCCTTGATAAGCTACTTGGATTTCATTAACATTCTGTTATAATACTTAAAGTGTATATGAACAGATTTTTTTTATTTTCGCCTGGTTAAAATCTACATGTCTGTCCTGATATACAAGGCCGAAAAAAAATTTCGGGAATTGCGATTTTTCTTTACCCGAATTTTTTGCGCTTCAAAAAACGTGAATTTTGCTTCCGGTTGGAAAATGACCGAGCAAATGGCCCTGGTGCGAGTTTCTTCATGTGACGTCATTTCGAGAACACAACTCGAGACATTTATAAGAAGATATGGGCAATTTTATACGCGTATGCCACATTCTCTTTTCATTTCTGTTTTGTATTTTTTGCGAAATCCGGTTTCGTTATGGCAACAGAGAGTTTGTGTGGTGATGCGGATAATTTCAGCGTTCGGAAGTTTCAGACGAGGCCTGAAGAAACGCTAGAGTTTGAAGTCTCTGGCCGAGTCGGCGAAAGCGTACGATTACTTAACCTGAGTATCGGGCGAATTTTTCAGCGCTCTCTTTTACTCTTCGTCTTTACGTGGTCGCGCCATCTTTAGCGTGAGACCCGTAAAGAGAATGTAAGGCACGCGAAAATTGGCCTGATCGCAGGTTATTCCAGAGGAGGTGTGGACTTTATTGAATTTGAAGATAACAAATAACAATATAAATAATCCAGAAATAACGCAACATTTTAATTTTATTTTGTAACTTTTCAGCCATGTTTTGTTTATATTTTGTCCTCTAGTTTTGACTTTAATGCCAATAGGGTCCTTTCGATCAGCTTGGTAACGAGGCTAAGAGGACACAAACAAAGGAACAAGCAAGTTTATTGTTTATTCATTTCTTTTGTTTGTGTCCTCTCAGCCTCGCTATCAAGCTGAATTTTAATCTCTCGAAAGGACCCTATTTCATGTAAATAATTATTAGGAACCTCCATTACCTTGTAATCTCGCATCAGTTTCAATCATCTTTTAATTATTTAGACTTATCGATTGATTACATAATGATGTTTTTTTTTAAAGTCTTTTTGATTCGTGAACAATAATGTATTAGTGTTCTTATGGATCACCAAGCATGTAGCAACTTGCAACATTGCAGTACAATGCTCTTATACTGCAGATCAGGCCCAGTTGTTCAAAGGGTGGATAATGTTATCCACCGGATAAATCGCTATCCAGTGGATTAGTGTTAACAAACCAAACTACGCTATCCACTGAATAGTGATTTATCCGGTGGATAGTGTTATCCATGCTTTGAAGTACAACTGGGGGCATTGCAATGGTATCACATGAAACTGAGAGCGAGCCGATCTATTCAAACCAATCTATTCAGCAAAAAAGTTCAGTGAAAGTGGTTTATTGTAATTTGGATACTTTTACTTGCACGTGCTTCCCAGGGAAGTCTATCTCAAATTAGACTGTATTCAATCAGATTTCTGATTCCTGAGGTGGAATTTATAAGAAATGAATGTCCAAGTTTAATGTAATTTAATTTAAAAATCAGTTTTATTTTGTCATGGCCCATGCATGCTCATATTCCTGCACGCACTCCCTTGTTGATTTCTTTGAACAATCCATATACTGGTTGTGCCCCTTCATTGGCCTTTTGTAAGCTGTGCACTTTTGTTGTGATATTTTGCTCAGATGATGCTTCTTGTGCAAGGACACAGATACTAGACAAGAAAAAAATCCAAGTGCAAGTTTATTACAATAATATCATGGCAAGATTGTGTTTACTCTGGAAGAGGGAGGGGATGATTGACCACTGTATTTTTGAATGCAACAAATGTTTACCACTGGTGTTATGTGACAATTTTTTTAATTTACGAGTTATAGCATATTCTGAAGTAGGGGAGCTGGTAAAGCCACAAACTGGCCCACACTAGTACTGCCGGTTTCCGTAGCATGAAGCTGACTGTAGCTAGGAGTATTGCTACCCCCCCCCCCCCCCCCCCCCTGGATGGGATGCCAGTCCATCGCAGGTTGCTCCCAACTTGCATACATGTTCCATCTCAATAAAAAATGTGTTTCAGCATTATTTTTCTACCCCCCCAAAAAAAATATTTATAATTTATATCCCCCTATTCCCAACCTAGCAAGCAATTCAAGAAAATTATGAAATAATTATGAAATAATTTCATTTTTTTTATTATTATTAAAAAACCTATAACCAAAATTTTGCTCTATATTTAAACTTTGGATAAACAATCCACTGTTGTTCTGAGCCATCGAGTTTCGTGTTTGTATCTCGAACCAAATTATTTATCCCAAATGTATCGCTGGAAGAATATGCCAAGGAAATAATCATTCAAAACATTTATTACATGTTTTAAAAAGCTTTATATATCAACAAGCAGGACACGAGGTGAGGTACAGGTATGAGAACAACAAAAAGACATGTATGTGTAGATAAAGTTGCAAGATGCTCAGAATCATCTTACCATGCGCCGGCTTCTGTTGGATTGCTCCGTCTCTTTCCCACGACGAAATCTAGGGATAGCAATGATTCCTATTTCATCCCACTTCAAGCGAGGTTAAGCGATTATTTCCTTCCACAATGGACGAATATATTCGAACATAATCGCTGTCAGCGAAATGGTCTGACCATAACAAGTCGAACTGACCGAATTCGAACTTGGTTCCCGGCATATTTCAACTGTCGAAGGCGACCCATTTCTTCCTTCTTTTCACCGCTTCAGGCCTGTTATCTTTATCAAAAGGAATCACATGCAGGGTGATACCTTTCTCGCTATCTGAAGTGTTCGAACAACCACCATACCAAACCATTTTTTCGCTGCAACAACGTACAGAAACTCCTAAGATAATAAGCCGACTCGGCCGCGACTTCAAACTCTAGCGTTTCTTCAGGCTGTCTGAAACTTCCGAATCGCTGAAATTATCCGCATCACCACACAAACTCTCTGTTGCCATAACGTAAAACCGGATTTCGCAAAAAATACAAACAGAAATGAAAAGAGAATGTGGCATACACGTATAAATTGCCCATATCTTCTTAGAAATGTCTCGAGTTGTGTTCTCGAAATGACGTCACATGAAGAAACTCGCACCAGCAGTCCCATTTGCTCGGTCATTTTCCAACCGGAAGCAAAATTTCACGTTTTTGAAGCGCAAAAAATCGGTAAAGAAAAATCGCAATCGAAATTTTTTTTCGGCCTTGCATATCAGGACAACATGTAGATTTTAACAAGCGAATAAAAAAATATCTGTCATATACACTTTAATTAAACGTACAATGCTAGTTCTCCTACTGTTAGAACCTTATCGGCAGGTGCGAATTGTCAAATTATAAAATCATCACCACTTGCTACATATTATCTTCTTAGAACCATATTCACTCCTTCTTGGGAGCATAGGGCGTCCACCGGGGATCTCCACTGGATTCTATTTGGAAAGTAAATACAGCTGTAAAGGCAAATAACCTCAAATTGAGTTTTATCTTTTGTATAGATATATAGGTGTTGTGCCAAGTTTTATACTTTGAAAGTCTGGTGCTCTGCTTAGGGGAAGCAACATATATACCAACATAATGCCAAACGCGTCAAATGGCAAAAATCCAAGAGATGGTGCAAGTGCGCTGTCAATCGTGTTCTTTTGGTGGATGAATGACGTGTTAAGACTGGGAAACAAACTAACGCTGACCGATCAGGATCTGTTTCCTCTTCTTGAAGATCACAAATCAGAGGAGCTCATAGAGAAGGCGGAAAAATGTTGGTTAGAAGAATTAAAACAGCGTCAGTCGAAAAACAAGAAACCCCGTTTATGGAAAGCAATGGCCAGCATAATTCCCTGGAAATCAGGCCTGGTGATGATAACTTTACAAACAATTCGGTCTTTGAGCTATGCCTTCCTGCCTGTATGTCTTTGGCTTGTGTTGAAAACGTTAAATGATGGGCCAAACCTAGACATGAAGTTTGCGTTCATCTACGTGGCACTTTTAGGAATAACAAGCGTGGTACAAAGTATATCAGCACAACACTACCTCTATCTTACTGATCAGTGGGGATTGAAGCTGAAAGTGGCATTAATAGGACTCGTTTACAAAAAGGTAAACTTGTATTATTAGAGTGAATTATAATTCGGCGGATGATACACCACGTGAGTATCAACACACCAATGTTATATGTTTTTTCGTGTGGCCCTCTTGAGGGTTAAACGTTTCAGATCATCCTCAAATTACTTTAACTTAATTGATATGGAAATTTTTAATGAGATAACGCAAAACTAATTTAATTGAACACAAAAAATAGAAAATAAGACTGAAAATGGAAAAATGCGTACCATTTTCAGAACTTTTGTTGTGTATAGCTTTATGAGAGGTTACTTAGCTTCTATTTAAAAATTAGATTATGAGCTCGAGATTTCTATGATGTGCCAGTAGTTGATGAGGCGTAGGCCTCATCAACTAACAATACTATGTCTTGTATTAACTCTAAATCCTATTCCAAAACTTCGGAGAAACGAGAAGAAACCGTAATTTGTATACAACCTCCAGCCACTACACACTAATGGCTGATAGTATACGAGTAGCTCAGCCAATCAGATTGTCTCATTTGCATTAGTAAACTAATAGATTTTTACTAATTCCTAATTCAGACCAAAATGAAATAAAAAAAATATGTTGTTAATATCACAAAAAAATTTGAAAAGTTATTATTCTTTTATGACAGATTGTAGTCATATCAAAGTTGAATTTTTTCCCAAAGACGTGGTGGGTCATTTTTCACCGCATGTGGGCTGTGAGGCTAAAACTATACTTTTAAATGTCTTCCTTTTAGGGAGAAAACGAGCCAGCTCGCAGTCTAAAGCCTGGTTTCCATATGATCGCAACGATCGCAACGATCGCAAGAGTGGTTTCCATATGATCGTTGCGATCGTTGCGACTGCGATCGTTGCGATCGTTGCGATCATATGGAAACCAGGCTTAAAAGACATAAGAGCTAATTTTATTTCTGCTTTCAGGTTCTCTCGCTAAATCGTTATAGACTGGAAGCTACCATGTCTGGAAACACTATAAATCTGGTCTCGAATGACGCACAAAAATTGAGAAGTCCTTGCAAAAGCTGGGTTATGCCTCTCCGCGCCACTGGAACTCATAACCAGCTTGGTGATCCTGTGGTACTTGATTGGTTGGCAAGCTCTTGTTGGTTGCCGCTCTCTTCGTCATTCAATTGCCTTTCAAATTTTAATGGCAAGTAAAGCTGCCAAGGCTTAGAGAGAAAGCGGCCGCTTTCACAGATGAACGGCTCGTGGTGATGAATGAAATCATCTCTGGAATACGAGCGGTGAAGATGTATGCTTGGGAGTGGAATTTCAGAGACATTGTGTGCGATCTTCGCAGGTACTTATTAGTAATTATTTGTAATAATTAAAACAAATTTTGTCAACGTTGCGACTTTTACGCTTTTGTACTAATTATATTATTGTAAATATATTTTCGCCATTTTTATTTTCGTGTAGCCATGAAATGGTTTCAAGAGAATACTGTAATTGGACGATTTTCTCTCTCTCACTTCAGATACATATTTGTTAACCCTATACTGCCTGGGGGTGGGGGTGGGGGGCAGGGTTGGGCAGGACGTGCCCGCGCTGATTTCAAATTTATTGTAACCACCATTTTGTTACTAAATTTGCAGTGGAACCTCTATTAAGGGGCCACCCTCGGGACAAGAAAAAGTGTCCCCTTAATGGAGGTGTCCTCTGAATAGAGGTTGGGCGGGGTGTTATTAACCGCCTAAACAAAAATACCTGTTTTCAATGCCTTGGTATGCAGCTACTTATATTGCGATTTGACTTGTCACTTGTAGATTGCTGTTTGTAATAGCCCGTCATTATAGATAATTACAGTACCACAGTACAAAATACAATGCAGGCAGAAACTGTAACAACAACTGGTTACGAAATATTACTGTTTATTTTTTCTGAAGCGTATTTGCGGTCCTGAATCCTAAATCCTTGAATCTGATTGGCTAATGCGCGCTCTCACCCGGTCCAGCTTTTCCCCATACGGACCGGATACGCCGGTCCGGACCGTATTTTTTCCTTCGCTATCGCCAACAAAATAACCTTCCGTGGGGACGCAATTTACTTGGGTAGAACATTTTGCTTAGCTTTTTAACAACTGCCAGGCTTGCTTTTAAATTACTGTTCTAGGAAACCAGCAAAAAACACATTAATCAAGCCAAAGCGGGAGGGGAAATTGCCGCGAACCCGGCGGAATCGTTAGCGTAGACATGCGCTATCAAGCGAAAACATTTTAATTTCACGAAGACGCGAAGGTCGATGCGAAGAAAGCTTTAACTGAATTTCTCGCATTATATTGGTTCCTTGTCGTTGTCAAGTGTGGTAATGGAAAACTACAACAGTGGAATTAAAGAGTTTTGCATTTCTTCTTAAAAGGCGAGTGTTCATTTACATTTTAACCGAGAGAGTATTGAGTTTGTTTGTTGGGGGGTTTTTTGGAAATCAGTTTCCGGCTCTCTACTTTAATAAATTGCGGTTCAGTTTAAATTACAAATCTCCTTGTTTAGACTCAATTCCTTAGTTTTTAATCATTTTCCTTTGTAGTTTCATTCTTTTTCCTAAACAAAGACTTCGTTAAGTTTTCATTCAAGAAAGAACTTAGTGATTACCGCTAGTCCAGAAAATTATTATCGGCAGTTTATGAAATCAGTTGTGCCGTGGCGTTGAAACTGAATCATGATGGAAGCTTACAGTTATGTCAAGGTTTCGCATAAATGAAAATTGTAAATTGCCACCGCAATGCAGAAAATTAGATTAACATGAAAAAATAAATTGTAGTAAAAAACTGGAGGCAAACAGTTTTGGTCGAGAAATGCTTTCATGAATACTACGCAAAGAGTATGATAGATTGTCCTAAAATTTATGCCGGTTGCGACTTTGAATGGTTATTTGTTGCTTAAATATTGAAATAGGCCGTAGCTTCTCATTCAGCTGCTTCTGGTGATGAAATTCCGTTGAGTCTCCATCGTCTGTTCTTCCGCAGGGCTACCTTTCTGTAATTACATATTTGGTGTAAAAAAATTAATCGTCTGAGTTTCTTGTTATTTGGATTAAGTTTTATTTTCTTCGGTAGTTTTTATAGCGACCTTGCGATCAATACATCTGTTTTTCACGCGCGCGCGTGAAAACAGATTTTGCAAAACAAGAGATTCTTGCTTTACCAAACCAAGTAAGAAAAAAATAAATATATTATTTACCGGTCTAGGTCGGTCCGTATAGGAAAAACCGTGCCCTCGGTCTTGAGTACGGCCTTCGGCTTACGGCCTCGGCCGTACTCAAGACCTCGGGCCGGTTTTTTCACATACGGACCTCCCGCCCGGTAAATACATATATATAATCTACTGTCTTCTGAAAAATAGTTAACAGAACGATGAAATACCTGAGATTGGTCGATAATAATAGCCTTGTACTCATTAGCAGATTCATTGTCCCCTTATATTGGAGGTGTTGAAATAGCATTCGGGACACCAAAAGTGTCCCGTCCCCTTAATAGAGGTGTCCCTCTGTGGTAAATGCAAATATTATATTTATAAGCATTTTTCCGGGACCAGGAGAAGTGTCCCCTTAATGGAGGTATCCCAAAGTACAGGGTCCACTGTAGCATTCAAAATTCAACTTTTTGATGGTTCAACATATTTCAGTTTTTCAGTTCTGATATCCTCGTGACACGGTTCTTTCAAAAACGTCATTGAATATGCCATACCACTTAAAATAACTTTCGGCGCCAAATGAATAACGTCTTTTCCCGCCAATGATAAAACAAACAACACCACGAACTTTGTAATGAGGAGTTCTCTCATGCTGTGAGATTTGAAGATAATTGAATTAAAAATAACAGAGTTATATTAGAGTGCAATCTCGTGGCACTATTTCGTTCCTCGTTTGCCAAGCGTGAAATAATTAAGATTCAGAATTATGGATTATTGTCTGTCTTTCAAGTTTCTTTCATTTATCCGCGTTCAAACGGGAATTATAGGTTTCAAAGTGAAATATAGCAAAGGCTCTTTTGAGTCAATGCTTCTATTTTTCAAGGAAAGGCTAAATACTGTATATAAAATGCACTACTTCATAACTGTTTTCAAATTGTATAGACTTAATTTTGGATAAATTTCCAGACTTCAGCAAAGCATTGCCACTCAAAGTTACCATGAAAAAATCATATACTCTAAATCCCTGAGCTATTTTAAAATTCTGAATTACACAAACCACAGACATAACTGACGTGTCTCACCTGACAGCTAAGTGACTGACAGGGGTATTTTTTAAGAGGCAAGAAAAGCGGTGGAATTTAAGATCCACGAATAAGCTTTTAAGCTTTTTGTTTGTGTTATACATTCAATAACATGTGTGGGATTGATTTACACTGACCCTTTCAGATTGGTACTAACACTGACCTCTTCGTAATTTACCTTATACGATTGATTTTCCTTTTTAATCTGCATTAGTTTGGGACTTTTAGTGCAAAGCAGAATATTTTTTTGCAATTTGCCGTTGGAAGAGGCACAACTACAAACTCTAGTAGAAACCAAATATGTTTTTATTTTTCTATTCTTTGTTTTCATCTGACGTCATCAAAATTCTAAAATCTAAACTGTCAATCCTACAAAGCTATTATTTTTATAT
>MU826861.1:150614-178349 GCA_029204205.1 Desmophyllum pertusum
GACGACAGACCCGTGTGTTTTCCCGTCCTTTGATATTTGTAAAGAGCGATTTTACCTCATGGGCGATCACTCAAACTTTCAGCAGTGGTAAGAACTGTCTTAAGCCCACACTCTTGATGTTTGCCTATGAACGCTAACCACGTTAATAGGACATGCAGGTTTACCCAAATTTCAAAGTCTCAGATATTAAATGATAATATCTTTCTTCGCTTTTAGTTATCTGCTTTTAGTTTGACTTTCTAAGCCTGTAATGAGGCATTTTGGTGGTGGGGAGAAGCCACAAATACATAGCCTAGTGAAAAAAGCAGTGAGGTCGACCCTACTTCCTAACTCCTCGACTTCCTTTTGTTATTAAACAATGAAATAATCATCTGCCTCTGAGGGCTGCCCAAATAATGAATGAAAGGACTAAAGATCACCATTCCTTGGTTCGGACAAAACAGTTCTGCTCTACACCGTTGAGCCTTAGCCTAATCTATACGCAATTGTAAGCCATTTGCGTTAGCCCGAGGCCAAACAATTGTCGAACGACATTATCGTCTAGACCACAGATGGGATACTCATCGCGACATATGCAAATTCTTGGTCGGCCATTGTCCGATAGGACCGACGACTATTTGCCCCTAGCCCTATGCCAGCCTGATAGATTTGAAATCATCAGGCCCTCCACTCATGAAAGCCTTAAGTACAGGGGGGAGCGGCGCGGAAGGATGGGTAGACAACTCTAATAAACCATATTTGCCAATATGTAAAAGAGATTACCAGGGATTACATGTAGGAGACTCTATCTACAATTTAACAAGGAAACTAGAAATAATATGTTAATCAACAAAAAAGCCTCAACTGTAAGTTCTGATATTGTTGGATAAAGCCATCGCCAGGAAGCAGCGCCGGAGCACAGCCAAGAACTGAAGTTAGTAGGGGGAAAACACAAGCCGAATAGCCGAGTGTTGTCTCCTCTAACTTCCTGAGTGCACCTCTCGCTAGCTCCCTGAGTGCTTTATAACAGAACAATAATTAAAGACACAGTGGAGGCTTTTTCATATTAGTTTCAAAATTTGCCCTGATTTTCTCAAACAAACTTGGCAGATGGCATGAGCATTCATGAAGACTCCGTGCTTTTGTACTCTACATAAAGCCAGCATGTGCCTATCGTGACAAGGTTCAATTTTGACTTGAAATTCAGACGTAATGCGGACATCACATGAGCGACCTAGTAACCGGTGCACAGTGTGGATGTCACTAAGTATGTGTGACTTTTAACTATCCTTAGATTCAGGGGAGGATATTTTTGGCCCCCACACAAAAATAGGAGGCGTGTTGGGGTTCCCTGGTCTCTTTCCTAGCTCCTACCACTGACAACATACATGTACTGCGAGGGGCTTAAAGTACAGAAGTCCCACAGGTCACCCTAAGGCTAAAGCTACCCAATCTCCCCCACCCCTGCCCACACAATCCTGCCGCCATTGGAGTACTCAAATTCGCATTCCATGATGTTTGAATGCTTATGTAAACCATTCACACTAAACCCCTATTTACAAGTGTTGTTTCTGTACCAATTGCCTTTTTTTTATGTATTTAATAAGGTACCCCATTTTTTAGGAAAGGAAAAAGATAGAAACAATCAAAGTTTTAGTCCTTTCAGATTTTTTCAAAACCGCATAGAAGCATGAACCTGAATTTATGCTAATTTTTACCTTGGCCAAAACACAAGGTGCTCAAGGTCCCAATAAAGTAAAACTTCCCCACAAATGGACTATATAATTTGGAATATAAACAATAAAACCCGATATACCCCTTTTTGTTCCCCCTGTAAAGCCGATTACTTTTTGAAATTACAACTATAAAAAACATTGTTTTTTTTTTAATAGTGTTTGCACCATTTACGGTTTATTTTTTGACCTCGTTTTTTGTTTTTTTTTTTTTAAAAAATTAAAAAAAGTAGGGTACAATTAAAATTCATGCCGCCTGCAACGTAAGTGTGATAAATTAATAGTAAGATAAAAAAAGAGTGTATTCATTACCTTTTGAAGGGCAGATATCAAGTTGCTCCTGGAATCCAGTTTGGGCTCGCACGAATCTGCGCCAGAACACATTCTCTTTGACCCAGAAAACTCCTGCGAATTTCTAGACACACATCCGCGCACATCGTGTTTTTGCGAAGAAGCGCTCCCACATTCGACGCAGTTGGTTCTTTTAAGTTAAAGATACTAAGGCATAAAGGAATACCACCGGTTAATATAGAAAATTAATCCCCACAGGTTTTGGCGCATTTTTTTTTCACTACAACTGAGAAAAATTCAAACAGCAAATTACATTGAATCTTTTGGCGGAGAATTTAAGTTATTAATTTATATAATATCGCCGATAAATATTACTCTGGCAGAACAATTAGATTTGAAATGCAGCTCGGTTTGATTCATTTGGTTCATATCCTGCCAGGTGGAAAACGCCCTTTTGGTTTTTATCCTACACTTCAATGTCCTTGGATTGAAAATACATCCACTTATGCAAGCACTTTGACGGCGAAAATTAGAAATGCATAATAGTTTTAATTAAAATCAACGAAACGTTTGCTCTGCTACCCGCTCGTGACCCTTGTCCGTTCATTTCACACAATCCGAACGCAACGGAATTTTTTTCCCCCACTCCGATGAAAAAATCTTCGCACTTCATTTTTGAAAGGTTAAAATGTCTGAAAATGGGAGAGCCATTGCCGTATTTCATTGCCTTTTTCTAACTTTCTAGAACAATAATGACTAATCAGTTCGCCTATTGTTGTTCTAATATGAACGCAGCAGCCGAATAATAAACTGCCTTAATACAATACTGACTTTGAATATAATTACAACCTAAAGTTTTTCCGCTTTTGTTCAACGATGCGTTTATTTATAGCTATGCGTAATCGTTTTCCGCTCATCAGAGCAAAGAACGAAGAGATTTCAATCCCTTTACCATGCGTGTTCCGCGTGAAATCAAATCGAACGGTTTTGATCGCCTGCATTCGAAAAGCCACGAAAATGCACGCGAAAGTCTCGCCCTGCGAAAGAGACGGTGTTAAACAGACATTTCCTTTTCAACCCCCCCCCCCGGCACACAAGGGGGGCAAATTTAGTCAAAAGTAAGCGCGATACGACACAATAAAACAGCGAAAAATTTCCACTTATCAATGCACTGCTAACTTTCCAAAAACGACGCTTTCCAAAATAAGACCCGTAAGTAATAATCCCTAGTAATAAGCCCTCCAGCTGTTATTGTAAGCTCGCCAAAGGCGCCAAATTTTGATATGCCATAAGCTACAATAACGCGCATAAATCAAAGACGGAAATCAATACGTGGCTAAAATGCCACAGCTCCACAAAACAGTAACACAATGACTTGGATTAATTTTTAACCTGTAGAACTAATAATCTTACTCCAACGACTTATCCAACAATTTCTCGAAAACAACGCTTCTTCTGATGAGTGCAGTTTTGCGGATTCCTAAATTCCGAGCTATCCTAACAACTATTCGAAAATGTCTTGTGCCCTACCTTGTAACCCCTTCCTTGGTAAACTCGTCGACTCAAATCGGCCGGGTCCGTAGATTTTTAAGGGCCGAGTCGAGCCAGTTCCGTACGAACCGTTACCTAATCACCGAGAAAGCGTCACAAATCCCTCGGCGAATTCGATCGCAACGTTAATCGGCCCACCATTTTTTATCCGATTTGTCGAGCTTTGTCGCAAAATGATGAAATACAAGTTAGCTTTCGAAAAATTCAAGCCTTTAAATCCTTCCGCTACCCGTCATCTAAAATCCACTTTCGTGATTGTATCCCCTATGACCTTCTGGGGGCTCACACAAATAAGAAACAGCTCCGGACCGGGGGGGGTTCCCCCGCACTGATTGATGTTGTTGATATTCTTTTCCAGTTTTTCGCTTATATTTTTTGCCCTCATCCGATACATGAAATTTTGCCCCAGAAACAGAGTCAAAGGATAAAAAAACAGGGCCAAATCTAGCCCTGCTGTGGAACCCTCCTACTTAAAGTCAAGTAACCATTTCTCGTTCCCCCATCATCTCCAGTTTTTTTTTTTTTCACATTGACAAAAAGTCTAGGCCTTATAACTATCGGCTTGCATCGACGAAGGGCAATCCGAGGTTTCTGGCGAATAACACTCCTGCAAGCTCAATTTCTCAGTAACTATAAAACCCTTACCGCCCGTTGGTTTCGCAACAAAAAGTTGTAACAACTCTACCGCTCGTTCTTTCACACAGTTTTCAGCTGATCTGGACAGTCCCCTTCGGCCATATGCATATCAAACCACATCGGCAAAAACCCACCAAGCCATACAAGAGCGACAATTCCAAGTGGTTACTTGCTCGAAGATCTGCCTTAGCGCATCAGACTAAAATCCAGACAAACTCCGGGGGGGGGGCCTCAATATCGCTGGGCCCCTATATCGTTAATCTTCGAGTGGATACAAGGATTTTCTCCTCGACGAAATCAAATTAACCAGTCTGGTTGGGAAAGCTCTCTTAAACTGAATAATTATGCAGCGTTGCCACATTTTCTTTAGCTGTGTTGACTCTCGACTCATCAAAGTTCTAAAACATGCATGCATGGACCGACAAACAGCTACCTGGAAACGTGCGAAAAACTTTACTCTCGGGGGGAGGCAAGAGGCGGCAACTGAGAAGGAAATCGACAAGCCGGGGAATCTTCTCTTGTGTTCTGGAGCCTTCATCGTGAGAAACAACCGGAATATCGAATCAAGAATCTAAGAAATGTTAATCTTTGCCGGAAAAAGCACAATATTGCGATTAATTGCATTTCTTTTTATATAATTACATAAATTTATGGTTTATTCATAGTTCTGCGGTAAACCGTGATTCCGTCCATGACAATGTTTTTTTGTTTCATTTGTACACGTAAGCCGCCGACACAGTTATTAAAACTACATCACTTACGTAAATTATTAAAAAAGAAAATTGTGACTAGCTTCATTCTGAAATACTATACCTTCTCTGGTAGCTTTTGCGAATGTTCAAAATTCTTGCTGTTTATTCTGGATAGGAATCTTGCTTTCAGTCACCGATATAAATATATCACAGTATTGATGGTCGATGTTGGCTTTTATACATTGAACTTTGATTCAAGGGAGACAGAATAGAGTTATTTAATGTATCAGTCATTTGAATAATTTGTTTTAAATAACATGTAGTATCTATGGAAAAATGGTACAGACTTTTAATAAGTCCGATATAAAGACACTCGGATGTTAGCAAACTTCCTGTGGATGCCGTGTGACCCAGGATGAAAGGGCCAATTTCTCCAGTGAAGACTTGGGCTGAACTTTTATTGTCAGGCAAAAAACCACATAAGATATAAAAGAACCAATTTTCGGCGAGTGTACGTTCGTTGAACTGATTGGTATAGTAAACGAAATAAAGTGTTAGTTGATAAACTTAGAGATGTTCAATCATTCTGTAGGCTCGTCACACAATCTTGCCCCGAGATTGTGTGACGGCGAAAAGAAAGGTTGCTTGCATCGAAAAATAATATTAGACATCGTTCGACTGTCCACATCAAGTGGTGCAACGTTGTTATGGTTGTTTCGACCATTATCAAAGCAATCAACCACAGCATAACAAGAATTATCACTGTAATAGAGGGTGGTGAAGGGTATTTTCGTGAGTCGTGGAAAGGCCTTTTTATTTCTCCGTGAAATGTGAAAATAGCTATTTTTTCCTCGTGAATCGTGATTTCGTTAATGGCCGTGAGACGTGATTTTCCAAAATAATTATCTGTGAAATGAGAAATAACGTTTAATTCTTTGTGAATCGTGATTTTTATTATGTCTTCTATTTATTTTGACATCCGTCATTCTGTAAATAGAAGGGGTTCGAATTATTGCAGGCTTAGGAGAAGAAGGCAACGATGATGGCACTTGTGCCTACATTGTCCCAGCCTATGGGTATTTGTGTGGAGAATGGGAGGAATATTTTCGTCACTGATGCCCATGTTGAAGCTGTTAAATCGTTAAGTTTGATAACAGATGCCGGATGTGCAGTCAAATTTCTCGAAAATCTTGGCAAGCTTCTACCAGGCCTTCTCAGTGCACCAGAAGCACAAGCGAACTCATACGTCAACTCTGCAAGAAGCACCGTTCAATCTGTGCAGACGTTACTGGACACCAACAAGCAGACCAATGGACCCGAAGGAACTATTGCAAGCAAGACAGTCAGGTCTGTTGACATGATTAACCAGGGACTGGCAAGGTTACAAAGAAACATCACGAAAATGAAACCAGAACTGACAGTGAACCAGAAGCCCTCCTTACTATGACAGTGGAAAACCTACACGCAGTTTTCACATTTCAAACATCCTACATGCATGCACATACACTACGCCAGGAATTTTGGGAGCACAACCCTAGCATCTGCGAAAAGGGCGACACAGTCACTCAACATCGTATTATCCTGTACCCTCAACACAAATCCACCTTCAAGATTTTCCAATGATGATGCAGCAAAAGCAACCGTTCCGGCATGAGTCAGCTGAACAACTGATCTCATGAGGACTGGGCAAACAGCCACGGTAAGTGCGTAAGACAACGCACCATCCGAAAAGAAACCACAAAGTATAAGGCTGGAACTCTTCTCTGAACATGTATCAGACTGCTGTCTAACGGGGAGAACGACTTGAGTTTGCGCCAGTTGAAAATGAAGACAATGAAGACCCACTTGAATCAGTTTCAATGGAGGAGGGAAGAGAAGGCGCGTTTGCATCGACGGATCTAGGAGGCGATCAACTGATTATCCTGTGAATTGAGAAAGGGCTGTTTTATTTTCCGTGAAATGTGATCTAGACCCCCCTTTACCACCCTCTGTAATAGACTGATAATTAAATCCTGATTACGTTAAGTGTAGTTGCTTTACCTGTATTGCGATTACATGCAGTACGAACATGTTGTAATTCTAGTCTAACCGACTTGCTGAAAATCGCAAAAATTAATTCCATGCATGAAAATCCGTCTGTCATTGGCAAAAATTAGATCCAGGAAAACACTCACACACAAAAAAGACTTCAATCCACAAAGTTAAACTCCCGCAAAAACTGATTTAGTTGCTTAACTGGCCATCGGGTATGTTATAGCAAAAGAAGAGAGTGCCATCGGCCCAGAGAGAGAGACCACGCCTAGTATAAACCATAGTATAGACAAAAACAGTTTGCAGAGTCGTTCTTCTAATACTTTCTTGTTATAGAAAAGGCAAATAATGAATTGATTGATATTTTAGTTTTGGCCATTGCAATCAAATTTTCGCGCGGTGCGCCAGTTTTCTAACTGAGCATTGGGTTAATATGCCATTGTTCATCCGTCGGCAGACACTCATGATGACCTGAACAGTAATATAACGTCCGGGCGGGGGGGGGGGGGGGGGCGGGGGGGGGGGGTACTCCCTTACATAAGCTATATAGGTATGTGCGGCGCCAAAGGGTAATCGTTTTTTAGCCGTTTTGGTCTGAAATAGGGTATAGATTTTGACCATTTTGGTCTGAAGAAGGGTATGTTTGCCTACTGGTCTGAAATAGGGTATAGATTTTTGCCATTTTGGCTTTAAAAAGGGGAAATTTTCCCGGAAATTTTAAGGCGTCAGGTCTGAAATAGAGTAGGGAAAATCACATATTTTGGTCTGAAAATTTCAAGAAGCGTAGCCACACACCCCCACCCAAAATTTGTGGGAGTCCCCCCCCCCCCCCCCCCCTCCCAGCCCCCCCCCCCCCCCCCCCTCCTCCAGGATAACGTAGTCATATAGAGTCACACGGTTCAAACGTCCGAATCAGTCTGGTTAAACTCGAACAAGACTCGATCGCGAAAATGATGTTGGCTCGTTGTTTTGCTCCGATCAATGGGTCAGTCACCATATATAGACGACAATCTTGAAAAATATCAGAGGCGATTAGCTGGAAAAACCAAACCGACCCTATTATGACTAGTCTTAAAAATGCATCAAAAATCTTACATCTGGAAACAAACAAAAAACACAACAACTGGTACACAGTTTTATTATTACATGTCACTTATGCATGCAATGGAATTGATTACGTTATAGCGCCGAAATCTTTCACCCGTTCACCGTTCACCGTTGCATGATGTTTACGCTCTTATACAAGAGAAAAATAGAATAACTTAATTTGCGAATTCAGAATCACGCCCGCAAAAAAAAGCTTTGTGATGCTCATTGCTCATTCAGTCAAATCAAAGATAAATGATGGCAATCTTTGCTAGGATAACTGTCAGTAGGATAATATATATGAAAATTATGTGATGTATCGTAAAATATCTAACGTTGTAAGCTGTCAATGTAGCTTCAATATTCATATGAATCCTTTAGGATAACGTCTAACCGAAAGAAGCACTGAATATAGGGTCAATCAATCAGCAAATCAGTCAGACAGACAATATGATCAGTTCGTCAGCCATCCTGCCTGCCAGCCAGTGAGTGAGTACGTCAGTCAGTCAGTCAGTCAGTCAGTCAGTCAGTCAGTCAGTCAGTCAGTCAGTCAGTCAGTCAGTCAGTCAGTCAGTCAGTCAGTCAGTCGGTCAGTCGGTCAGTCGGTCAGTCGGTCAGTCGGTCAGTCGGTCAGTCGGTCGGTCAGTCGGTCAGTCGGTCAGTCGGTCAGTCGGTCAGTCAATCAGTCAGTCAGTCAATCAATCAATCAAGATAAGATAAGATAAAACTTTATTTGAGTGCATATTTAGCTTTACAGCTAATTGGGAACACTAAGTAAAATTCTAAAACAATTATGCAGTATTATAATATTTTCTAATGTTTCTCTTGAATGCTTCAGTGGATGCTAGGCATTGACCTCAGCTGGCTATTCAATCGATCGATCGATCAATCAATCAATCAGTCAGTCAGTCAGTCAGCCGGTCAGTCAGCCGGTCAGTGAGTCATTTGGTCAACAATTAGCAAGTCAGTCGGTCGGTCAGTTAGTCAACCAATCAGTCAGTAAATCAGTTAGTCAGTCAGTCTATCTATCTGTCTGTCTGTCTGTCTGTCTGTCTGTCTGTCTGTCTGTCAGTCAGTCAGTCAGTCAGCCAGTCAGTGAGTCATTTGGTCAAGCAATTAGTAAGTCAGTCAGGCAGTCAGTCAGTCATGCACCTACTCTATGCAAAATGTGCGCAGTGGACTGAACACTCAAAAGTGGACTATACACCCTAAAAGATCTATACACATCATAAGTGGACTATACACTGAAAGCATAATGCCTTTAGTAGATAGCCTTGAGCTTGTTCTAGAAGAAAATACGGATATCTGTTGGTTATGACGTAATCTTGGATGCGCCATCATTGGTTTCACTATTTTCTCATGATGTCTGAAAAGAAGCATACATCAATACAAAATCATTTCAAAACAACAGTGGGATCAGTGTTAAAATTTACTGCATGTTACTTAAGGAAACAGGAAAAATTATCATTACAACGAAGAATTATATATCTCTGCAAACGCAAATATTGGATAAACTTGTATGTGATGTACAAGTGACCACAAGTGTACCAATAACATGCGAACAAACAGTTGTCGCATTCAAATGTCCGGGAGGAATGAATGGACAGCTACTGAAAGTTTTAGCATCCCAGAGTAAATACTCTTTTCAAAAATGTGATTAAAAAAAAACCCTCATACGGGGAGGAGCGGGGAGCGGGGGTGGCCTTGTACGTCGAGGGTTATAAACGAGCAGTTTATACTGCGAGAAGACTTACACTTGAAATAGCGCTGGAAATAGTGTGAGATGATTACCCATTCGGTTCACCTTACCGTTTTCAATGTTTCACAGTTTGGTTCTGGCTTCTAACCATTTCAGCAAACAGTCCACCGTTTCTTATCAGAACTTCAGGTTTTTCAAACTCTGCCACTCGTCCATCATCGAGAACCAGCACCTTATCATAGTCCATGATGGTGTTCAGTCGATGAGCAATGGTCAGCACTGTGGAATCTTTAAATTTGTGACGAATAACTTCTTGGATCAGACGATCAGTCTCAAAATCCACATTAGCAGTGGCTTCATCCATGACGATGATTTTGCTCTTCTGGACCAGTGCACGAGCCAAACACACCAACTGCCTCTCACCAACGCTTAAGTTTGTTCCAGACTCTTTTAGCTTGAATTCGAGCTGTCCTGGAAGATCTTCTACAAGGGTCTTCAACTGCACCTCCTCCAGAGCTGTCCAGAGGTCTTGGTCTGAATATTGTGAAAATGGGTCCATATTCCTTTTCAAGGTACCTCCAAATAGCACTGGATCCTGGGTTATAACGGCCATGGATCTGCGGGCCTCTTGGAGATCGACAGATAGAATGTTAACACCATCGATTAACACCTGAAACAAAAGAACACGGTCTAGTTAGTCCAAATTGCAATATTAACTTGTCAATAAAACAAGGGAAAGGTGAAGTCCGTTCTATTCATTCTCTGGATATGTCTGACCTGTCGTGGATCTAAAGCATTCAGAAGTTTTGTATTGTATTAAGTATTGTATTGTACGTTGTTAGAAAATACATTACGGGTAGTATCCATTGACAATATGTAGCAAATATCGAGAGAGCGAAGGCGCTGTTGGATTATACAGGGGCACCCAACGGATCGTTTCGGTGGAATATCTGTTCGGAAGGCCTATAATCGCCTCGGATATTCGGTTAGGGAAATGTCATCTCGAACTTTCTTAATATGGGCAAATTAATGCATTTTGTTTTCGGAGAGATAAAAATGTCGTTTTGGGTACAAAAACAGGTCAGCTGAAAGGCAAAAGCAGCTCATGAATTCGGGTAATAAATTTCAATCCCTAAACTTTTCTGAAGTATGAAAGTTCAGCTAACGTATCCGAAAAGATACATTTTATTAGCGTTTAAAAATAATCCATTAAACTGCAAAGCACAATCATAACATAAAAACGACGTTCCGACACCTACAGTAAAATTTTGTCGTTGGGTGCCCCTGACCACATATGCAATATTTCGTGCAACTTTCTCGCAATTGAGACAAGTTGCACAAAACGTTGCTTAGTGTAACACCTCTAGGCAAGGTATAAAAAACTTCGGTGCTGCGTTGCCGTAATAGTTGCAACAAGTATAACTTGTTTCTACTGAGTGCAACGCTTGCTGCAACGAAAATGTTGCGAGAAATCGGTTCATTGCAGGGCGACAACATTTCGTGGAACTTGTGTCGTAACAAATTGCGAGTCAAGTTACAGGAAAGATAATCGAGAATACCACGACGTTCTTTAGAATGACTCACTTTCCCCAAGGGATCTGGCATACGGAACAGTGCGGATACCAGAGATGACTTTCCAGCACCGGTTCGACCCACAACTCCCACCTTCTCCTTACTAGAAACACACACGTTGATGTTCTTTAGCACACGAGGTCCGCCTTCGAAGTAAACCAAAGAAAGATCCTTTATGGCTAAGTTCCCTTCTTTGGGCCAGGAATCTGAAGGATGGGATTCCGTACCGTAGCCTGGTTCGGATTCTATTTGAGTATATGACATCACACGTTCGACAGATGTCATCAAGGTTTCCACCTCTGAAGCCATGCGTACGGCATATTGAGTGACATCCAGTGTTTGTAGTGCGTATGTCAGAGTGAGTCCAGCCAAGGCTGAGGAAAATGAGAATTAATGAAATAGGTGTAGGTTCCCCAAAAATCAATAGATTAAAACTGTAGACGCTATTTCTACTCTAGCCGTGACCATCCGAGAAAAGCAATGTGGTAACGTTAGGGGTCTCTTTAATACTTGTTTCATCATCTTCCCTAATTACGTCCTTGGCAAATGGATACGGTGTATTGAAATTTAAAATGATATATTAACCGCACGAGACTGAGCATGCATCGGCATAATCAGACTACGTTTGCACCTACTCACCAGGATTTTCCACAATCAAAATGGCAGCCACTGCGACAATCGTAACGAACAAACTAGAGAGCAGATCCAGACGAATGCTCAACCAACGTGTACATGACACCACCATAAAGAAAGCTTGTGTGTTCTCGTCCTGATACCTAGAAATACATAATTAACCTATGTTCAATCAACCTACCTACCATTTCCATTTCGTTTTGCTGGTGAGGTGGAGCAAAATGACATTTAATGTAATTTTTTTTCAAAAGAAAATTTGTATTGGGCAACCGACATGTGAGTCAAATATGCAGTGTCCAAAGTCAAAATTGTCTCTAAGTGAATATCCTTTGTACTGAGAGGTTTCCTACTGAATCAGAGGAAGACTAACCTCTGAAGCCGGTCTAGAAAGGTCTTGTTCATGTTTGAAGTGTGCACTATTTCAAGTCCATTTAACGTTTCCGCGATGTGTGAGTACACAGAACTGCATTTGATGGCCTCGATTCTCTTCAATTCTCTGGAAGACTTCAGGTAATAACGTGTGTAGTAACCAAATATCCCAATAATCGGAAGAAGAGCCAAGAAAAGCCAGTAGTTTGTTGCAGCAGGAACCAAAATGGAACAAAGCGCGAATAGGGAAAATTTAACAGCTTGCAGAAATATCGGTGGTAACACGTCGTCCATACAGCCAACATCTTTGGAAAACCGATTCAGGATACGCCCAGCTGGGTTAGTGTCAAAAAATAACACAGGGGCTTTGATTGTCGTCAGGGTCATTTTGTTGTGTAGATTTTCAGCTGCTTTCAGAAGCAGGTAGTAAAATAACAAACAGGATGCTGTCATGACAACAATGGACACCGCCACCAGACAGGCGTGGATGACGTGGGTGTCCGGTGCTTTTTGTTGGTCATGTGACATCTCTGCAATTCTAGCCAACCACCAGTTTGGAGCTATGAGACAAACTAAAAATAGTTTCAAATGTGATTAGTCGATTCTTCAACAATCGTTTCAACCCTACCTACTCGCGTTAAAAAACAAAACAAAAAAACCCAGTATGATTACTGTTTCTTTGTAGCATTTTCAAAATACATCATTGCAACCCAAGTTTTAAATTTTAAATTGATCGAATGGGATACGATACACACATTCTCGCGTAGATGGCGGGCATGAGGTATTTAAAGATGCGTATTGTTAAGCGCGAAAACCCTTCTAATGACTCAGAACCTGGCAGCCATCTATCCGAGAATCCGTACTATTTTTCAGTTGACATGGCGAAACCTTTGTACAGCCTTTTACTGAAGAAACGCAGGATTGTCGAAGGCTTTATGATCCAACAATGAAACCATAAAACAACTACGTCCACAGCGACGTCGAGAAACTGTACCGATCAGGAATTACCTAGAGCATAAATAATGCAACAACAACACAACAACAACCATTTATTTGTACCCAGAAAGGACAGGAATAATTACAATTTATATTTTATAAAAGTAGAGGGTACGGCCTGCCCAAAATACACACACACGAATATAAAAATACAAACAAAAAGAAAACGTACAGCAGAACAGAATATATCCTTATAAATTAATTAAAATAATTGTAATATTTAATATGAATCAACTATGCAACTCTCGTAAAGTTGTCTTCCTACTTTAGTGTCATGCACGCGAACGGTCTTTATACCCTGAAGATGACGTAATGTCGCAAATGTTTGGTTTCTCTTTTATAGACAAACGAAACAGTCACTTTTCAAGCCCTAAGCGAACATTATGAACAATACGAATGGGATACATACATATAACAATATAACAATAATTAATACATAAGTTTCACCTTGTGCTGCTATCAAAGAAATTGCAAGGAGCACGATCATGGGTGCTGATAGTCCTTCCTTAAAATAATCCCAGTAGAGTCGCCAGGTCACAGTTCCAGTCATCTTAATTTCCTCCTCTTCCTTCATGTCAAGAACTGGTTGTTGATCAGCCTCGGACACAGACGTGCAAGCAATTTGCGGAGTCGAGTAATCGTTGCTATTTGAAACGCCGCCACAGTCATTCTCCTGTAGTTCAGGTAACTCAAAATCGTATACGAATGCCAGGTTATCTTTGCCCTGGTGTTCATGTCCATTCAAAAAAGAAACCGAGGAAAATGAAGACCTATGCAGGTTGATTATCTCCTTCTCATCGTACAGACTAACACTTCTTGAGCGGTTGGGAGATACATTTCCAGCTATTGAATGAACTGTTGGAGCAGACATAATATCATCCTCTTGCAAATCTGGCAACTCCAAGATGTCCGAATATACTCCCTGAACTGTTAAATCTTTATACCCTCCCTGATGATTGATTGAACCGTTTTCCATCACAGCGATGTGATCCAGATCTTTCAAATGTTGTAGTTGGTGGGTAACCAACAAACGAATGCGACCCGATAAATGACCAACTATGCAGCTCTCGTAAAGTTGTCTTCCTACTTTAGTGTCAACTGCACTCAGTGGATCATCGAGTAGGTAAATATCAGCATCTGAATACACTGCACGAGCTAAACCCACACGTGCTTTTTGACCTCCACTGAGGGTTGCTCCACGCTGCCCAATTTCCGTGAGGTCACCATTGGTGAAGTCCATCAAATCTTTCGTCAAACCACAGATGTCTACAACATGTTTGAAATTGTCCTCGTTAAATGGTAAGCCAAACAAAATGTTCTCCCTTACAGTCCCAGAAAATACCCAGGGTATTTGAGGAACATAGGCCACTTTTCCATGATAAGATATCTCTCCTTTACATAGAGGCAGTTCTCCAAGAATAGCTGTTAGAAGAGAAGATTTTCCACTTCCAACTTCACCTGTAATTGCTAGCATGTCACCATTGGAGACATTTAATGTTATGTCACTCAAGGTGTTGGTGCGAAGATCTTGATTCCAAGAACAAGATGCGTCATAAATTGAGAGATAAGGCTCTTTCAAACTTGGTCCATTTGTTTCGTGACTGGAAATCAATGCGGTAGTTACCTGACCTTCCGATGTCTCCAATGGTACCTCAGAAAAGGTGCTAGTTAAAAGAATTGGAGTCCTTGTGGATGTTGAGTTGGAAGTAAATGTTTGAGAATTTTCGCCCGCTTCGTCGTCTCGTTTTCTGTAATTAGTCAACTGGACAGCCATTGTTTTCTTCGTAACTTTGCACTGGACCAGAATGTTATCGACACGATTGACTTGTTCTGTCGAAATCCGATGGTGCTGCTCGTGTTTCTCGATTTGATCATGCTTTGACACCTTCTCCTCAAGGAAGGCTTGTATTCTGTCGAGTGCTACTTTAGCATCTGCGACCACTTGTACGGATATACTCAAGTTTTGACAAAATGTATTTCGTATCGTCATTAAGCCCAGAAGAAGGGTAAATAAGGTAAGTGACGATAACGGAGCTCCAGTTAACGCCAGTGTTGTTACTGAAATCAGGACGGCGATGGGCAGTGTTGTGAAGTACAAAACAAATACCATTGAAACAATGACACCTTTTAAGCGAATAAAGGCCATCTCCTGTCTGTTAAAATACAAAAAACATCCAAGTGGTGATTTTTTCTCTTACTAAATATACCTTATTGTTTCTTATTTTCGCAGGACTTAAGAGGCTGTCCACGTAAGAACGGATAAGGCAAATGTCGGCCCTTCACCGATTTGCCTAATATTCTCAGTGAAAGTTAACCATTATATCCCATCAACAAGTATCACATTTATTTGGATCAATTCCTTCTTTTTCATTTTTTGCGAGGCCATTTTCAATATAACATCAAAATTATGCAAATTAGCTTTGGGGACTCTACAATTTAGCTAATTTGACTGGTGTCCAGTGCTAACCGCGCTCAAGCGGGACGATTGTGATCTTCACGGACATATTTTGAAACGGTTTTTGAATTTGTAGAGCGTCCAATTCCTTTGGATAACGAGGTATGTCCAATTGGTTTTCCCAAAGACATCAAATGTGGCACGTTTCTTGATAGACTTGTAGGCGTTGTGTTTCCCGTTGTGGCACAACAGCCACAACAACCACTTTTTTCCAAGTAAAGGTGGCTAAATAACATGCGCGTGTTTTTCATGTACAGCTTTCTCACTATTTATTATATAGACACGAGTGTTTTACTGGAAAATAGACCACTCGTAAAATTCATACGAAACTACATCCGGGACCCGAGTGGCGTATTTTCCATATCCTCAGCACCAGTGAGGATATCGATGACGTTATTTCCCGCTTTTGCATGGCTTTTTGTGCAAAGCTGCCAAACTCCGGTTGAAAAATGGCGAGCGATAGATTCGTGAAATTCACTGAAGCCAACATGAAATCATTCACTGAGGAGTAGGAAAATGTTAACACGAAGAAGAAAATTTCATATGACTTAAAATTGTTCAAGGAGTTCCTTGCAAGTGAAGACGAAAGGAGAGAAATTCGGAAAGTCCAGCCACCGAGCTGCAAGAGTTTGCGATAAAGTTTGTGATTTTGTTGTTTGTCTATATAATAAAAATAAAATTACACGGTGGCTTGAAGATATGAATTTCATTTTCTCGTGTTAAAAACAATATTTTACTCATTCGCTGCGCTCATTCGTAAAATATTGTTTTTACCACTCGAAAATATAATTCATATATTCGCGCCGCCGTGTAATATCCTCTATATAATACATGGTAAGGTAACTTGAACTAAAATCGTGCTAATTACTATACCCTTAAAACTATAATATTTGTACATTTTTATATATATTTTTATCTTGAATGCTCTATATAGTGTCCCCAATTAGCTTTTTTTTAGCTAAATACTATTGACACTCAAATAAAGTTATTCATTCATTCATTCAAAATTGCGTTTAAACACATTGTAAGGATAGCAAACAACACCATGCAATGTTTCCTGAACTTTATTCAGTAATTTCAATTTTATTTATTGCTCAAAATGTTCCGTTTGAAATCCCATACAAACTCTTATATTTGTAAATACATTGATATGCAAATACATTGATATGCAAATATTATGCTTGGGTTTCCTACCTATGGTGTAGCCCTGCAAAAACAGCGCTGGCGGATTTTTGGCCTGATCTTTCACGCCACCGAGAAAATATCTCGGCAGCGTGAAACAACAAGATAAAAATCCGTCTGAGCTGTATTTACATGCAACAGCGAGAGTCTTTCGGATACGGTCAGCAGCGCTACTACTGGAACGGTAAGAGAAGTCGGATGGAAATATTTATCGTAATACACGAGGCGAAGCGAAATCAGACAACAACGAAAAAAACACGTCTTCGTTTTCGAGCGAAAACAACCAATGAAAAACACCTTTTTGTTATCATGCATACTAATTTTAGGTGTGGATTTCTTGCCTAACAAGCATTTTTATTGTTAATAAGTTCCCGTGGGACAATCCTCCTAGCAACTAGTTGAGTGCTACTGCGCACACTCGGTTGCCCGGCACCAATATGTCCGTAATTATGCAAACCATTTATAAGGAGTTTCTATCCCCCCCCTGAAAATAAACAACGACTGAGTTGTTTTCAGTTGTTTGTTTATGTTGATTGACGACAACAGCTGCAATATAGAATCTTAAAGTAGCGACTTTGTTCAACTTACTTTGATTGCTTTTATTTACAAATAATTAGGCTTAATAATTACAAGTACCTGCGAATATCGGACACAACGTCTCTGAAATTCCACTCCCAATCACCACGAGCCGTTCATCTGTGAAAGCGGCCGCTTTCTCTCTAAGCTTGGCAGCTTTTCTTGCCATTAAAATTTGAAAGACAACTAAAACGAAGAAAAGGGCAACGCCAACGAGAGCTTGCCAGCCAATCAAGTACCACAGGATCACCAAGTTAATTATTATTTCCAGCGGCGCGCCTAACATATAACCGACTCTGTTCACGGACTTTTCGATTTTTTGTGCGTCATTCGAGACCAGATTTATTGTGTTTCCAGACAAGGTAGCTTCCAGCCTATAACGATTTAGGGAAAGAATATAAAAGAAGAAAGATGATTAGCTCGTTGGTCCCTTAGCGGACTACACGTTGGGTGTGGGTGAGAAATATTCATATCCACAAAAGGAATGGTTATATGGTTATTGATAGTTTTAAACGTCATACACAAAGTAAAGTAAGTCAAAGGCAAGCTTGGATGAAACAAGAGAGCTACCGATAATTATTATTGTAATATACTCACCACAGGATATTGCAATTTTTGACAATCTGATTGGTTCCCTACTCAAGGTATATGAGGCAATGTACCATTACTCTAATTTGGAAAGCCCGCGAATTACGAGTTTGGGGATTTCCAAAAAAAAAAAAAAGGCTGACCAATCGAGGAACAAATTGAGAAGCCTCTAGCATAGGCAACGCCAAAAAACAGTATGGCATGGACATTTTTCATGGTAAGTTTAGACAATCAGAAGTAGTAACTTTATTGAGATAAAAATCTTAATCGGTTCGCGTACACGAGAAGTTGCAAATTTTACAAAGCAATAATTTCGTCTTGCTTATAATTAATTTCAGAGTGGTTTGCTACTCAAGACAAATTTTCCATCAAAATTGAAGACATGGAAAAAGAAGAACTTGACAACTGCCTCAAAATATTTTATGCTGAACTGAGAAAGCAAGACGGCTCACACTACAAGAAGACGACTGTGTTGTCTATCCGAGCGGCAATTGACAGGTTTCTTCGGGATAAACCAAATTTAAAAAAATCGATAATAGCAGACTCTTAAATGCAGTACTTTAAGATTGGAAAGTGCATAAAAACCCTAACAAGGGAGCACATTGCAAAATTGTTTACAACCGGTCAACTCGGCCCCGCGGTACCCTGCGAGACATAGATTGACTTCTCTTTCGGCGCGCGCGCGATGAGAAGGAACCTCTGCACACAACCGCACGATCCTTTGATCTTGCCGCGTTCCAAATCTGCGATGAATAAATTAACAAAATACTAGTTTTTAACCGGTTAAAACCTCGAAGTGCGCGCGCTTGCACGCGCTTCATCACGCGTACGGGCCACTTGTATGCGTCAGTACAAAATTTTCCTTTCAAAAACTGCTTCAAACTCGCTAAATCAGCAGAAACAATAATGATCTATTGAAAAAAACTATATTCTACTAACTGAACTAACCATTTTCCTAAGAAATTACCGAGAAAATTGCCAACAGATGCAAATAAATTCAAAAGCTTACGCGTACAATTAGCGCGCGCGTGCTGAGCGCGAGTACTTATACTGACGTAGTTCGCGCATGCACGATAGGAAATCCTGCGGCTGTGTGCAGAGGTTCCTTCTCATCGCGCGCGCGCCGAAAGAGAAGTCAATCTCTGTCTCGCAGGGTAGCCCCGCGGATACCAAGGATCCTGCTCAGTTGCTATTAAGAAGTGCGGTTTTTTTACCTTGTTTTTCGGCCAAAGAGGCCGAGAAAATCCCCTAATGCTGATACAGCGAAAATCCCCAGGTGGTCGTTCCTACTTCGAGCTGAACAAAGGCAATCCTCTGTCCAGTCCTGCATGTCGACCAAAAACCATCAAGACGGAATACAAGATGACGAAGATGAGTCCGACGAGAAAAATTTTGAAGATCGCGAGTCAAGTCGTTTTCCTTTTACCGCCATTCAGAATTTTCTTCAGTCACCGACATAGACTGTTTATTTCAGCGACCCAAATATCCTGGAAGCCACAAATTCAACGCTGAAGTTGACCAAGTGTGGTATGTCAAGGCGCCACTCGGTGAGTGCAGAATAACACGATGAAGCAAATGTGCATCAAGGCAGAAATTGGTCCATACTAGTCGTTTCCTTTCCGAGAGCGAGGGAGGGGCGCGAAAGCACGAAGGCGAAAATAGCTTTTTTTCGCTCTTTTCGCCTTCGCGCTTTCGCGCGCCTCCCGCGCTCTCGGAAAAGAAACGACTGTTACGCAGGCTAGATCCACACCTAACGAATCATTCCATCAGAGCGACATCTGTTACCGTTCTGTCCAACGCAAACTGCCAAACACGGCACATAAAATCAATCACCGGGCACAAGTCAGATCAATCAACTGAGTCGTACAATTCGCGACCTTCGTTTTGAACAGCAGGAGCACATGGCAACCATTCTGAGCGACTTCGTGAAAGAAAACAACAACCCAAATTCCCTGTCAGTGCCTCTCCGAAAGATTCTCAGTCAGTTTCATCAGTCCAGAACGAAGTCCATGCTGTTTCCGACAACAACAACAACAACAACAAAATCCAACTGGGAAACTTGGCTTGTTCTTCTGTCAACCAGAATCCAAACACCTGCGGGTCATTCTTCAATTGCAGTGTGCAGATTAATAAAACCACAACTACTTTGGTTCGCTGCCACAGTAACAGTTACTTTTTCACACTGATTTCTGTATTAAGAAACGATTTTTTGATCCGTCTGGACGGATAATGCGTCTCCAGTATAAAAACGGCCATTCACACACGAATTTTCCCGGCGATGCCTAGTCATATGCACACGCGCAAAGTCACGTTTTTTCAAAATAATAAAAATCATATTTTTAATCCGTTTCCTCGTTCTTTCCCGGTACTTTATTTTCAATATCCTGTGGTGAGTATATTATAAAACAATTATTCCACTCAATCTCGTCGTACCGTCGTACATGAACTCATAGCCAACGAGGTGGAATAATTGTTACATTTTACCTTAGCAGCTGGATGGTGGGGTTTATTTGGGTATTATCCTGGTCTGGGATCTATACACATGCTGGTTTGGTTTTGAAGATACGAAGTCACAAATGAAGTGCGTACTTTCAACATTAACTATTTCTGAGGAGTTACTGACTTTCGATTCAAGTTGAATTTGATTTTGCTTATAATAATTTATTAACTAATATAGCGCATAAAACCACAGGCTTCCAGAAACGATTGACGTAAATAAAACGGCCGGCAATTGGTTAGCTCACGAAGGGAAAAAGAACAGCTAATAACTTTGTCCAGAGTCGCTTATCCACCGAACTATGAGTAGTTTAATATTATAATACACGCTTACCTTCTTGTAAACGAGTCCTATTAACGCTACTTTCAGCTTCAATCCCCACTGTTCAGTAAGGTAGTCATAGTGCTGAGTTGATGCAGATTGTACCGCACTTGTTATCCCCAAAAGTGCCACGTAGATGAACGCAAACTTCGTGTCTAGATTTGGCCCATCATTTAACGTCTTCAACACAAGCCAAAGACATACAGGCAGGAAGACAAAGCTCAGAGACCGAAGTGTTTGTAAAGTTAGCATCACCAGGCCTGATTTCCAGGGAATAATTCTGGCCACTGCTTTCCATAAACAGGGTTTCATGTTTTTTGATTGTCGCCCTTTTAATTCTTCTAGCCAACACTTTCGCGCTTCTCTATGAGGACCTCGGCCTTGTAATTTTCAAGAAGAGGAAACAGATCCTGATCGGTCAGCGGTCGCTTATTTCCCAGTCTCAACACGTCATTCATCCACCAGAAGAACATGATTGACAGCGCACTTGCCCCATCTCTTGGATTTTTGCCATTTGAAGCGTTTGGCATGACTTTCTGCAAGTGTATGTTGCTTCACCTGAGCAGAGCACCAGACCTTCAAAGTATAAAACTTGGCACAACACCTATATATCCATACAAAAGATACAACTCAATTTGAGATTATTTGCTTTCCAAATAAAAACCCTATGCTCCCGAGAATTAGTGAATATGGCTCTTAGAAGGTATGCAGCAGTGTTTGTACAGTCTCGTGTAACTGACTTTTAGCCAGAAGCGAATTCCTGTTTTAGGCATCCTTCACGTATGTACTGTGTGGTTCCTTTACACAGCGATCGTAGCACAAACTTTTGACAGGTCGTTTTACCCAAATTTGGTGTTTTCAGCTTAATTTTCAGTTTTCGTGAGATTCCCACTTTTTACGAAGGGTTTTTTTTCCAGAATCTTTACAATTTTTGCATCCTTATTTGGTGATTTTCTGACATTTCTGAACAATCAAGTAATAATTGATTATATACCAAAAGTGCCCTTGATTAAGAAAAAATGCCCACTGTCTTCGAAATCAAAGATGGCGGATCCAAGATGGCGGATTTTTTTAAAAGTATTAGATTATGTTTATCACATAAAGGGCACAATTTTCGGAAAACCTTCAGCGTGCGGCCTTTTTAATAAAATCACACAGAATCATAGCAAGATCAAGCAAAACATTTATACGTTCAGAACGGGATCACTTCGACTGTTATTTACATCTTAAGGAAACATGTAAGTCGTGAAAAAAATAACAAGCTTACAAACAAACCAAGTAAACGTAAGCTTAATTTTATTCAGACACCTGTTTGCATGTTTTGAAGCTTTCCGCTGCAACCTGCTTGACATGTACAATCCTACATCGATCAAACGGCAAACGATGAGTCCAAAAAAACTTATAGAGTTTAATTTGACCTTCTTCTTTCTTCTTGAACAAACGTTGTGCTCTTTACTGTGGGTTGCATGTGATAAAGCCGTATTTAACAGAAGTGAAGCGAAGAAGTAAGTTGGCCGCCATGAATGAATTTCGTCGCAAACTCGCCAAGTGTCAGCTAGCTGATGCATGTTTTCTAGTTTTCAACTGAAATAATATTTTGCTATTTTGAGTGAAACCCTGAGATTAAGCTTTCGGCATTTCGTTTCAAGCTATCACCTGTACCTTCCATTCCTTTTTCATCAAATAACTCAGGAAACTGAAGTCAAACTCCGAAGCAACGTACAAGCGAGCGCTGTGTTTGAAAATTCTGCTCAAAATTCCGCCGTCAAGAAGCCAACTAAGTGCAGCGCGCTCAGCCAATTAGGAGCGAGAAATTTTGCCGCTCGTCCAATCAGGATCAAGTAATCATTGATTACCAAAAGTGCCCTTGATTAAGAAAAAATGCCCACTGTCTTCGAAATCCAAGATGACGGATCCAAGATGGCGGATTTCTTAAACGTATGACGTCATTATGGCGTGATATGACGTCATAATTGACACGTGGCTTTCACTAAAATAAAATGTAAGTTTCATTTTCATTTTCATAGCGTGACATGACTTTTTGAGATATATAGGGGGCACCCCCCCCCCCCTCCCCCCCCAGGCTCACGAACGAAAAAACTGCCCAGGCATGCAGGATAGGGTTAAAAATGTATAATTTTTGTAACGCCACTATGCAGTCCAAGGTGGTGGAAGCACAAGGTAATTGTGTTATAAAAATGTAAAACTATGTTGCACGAGACTAGGACAACGAGCCTTTGAAATTAAAATGATTTAGTCTAATTAACTTCAGTGTATAACTGCAGTGTATTTCTTTTTGTGATTTATTGCGTTGTGTGATCATTTTTGTTTTAATCTTGAAAACGTATGCCCGCCTCAAACCACTTATTGATATTATATCAGCTGCTGTATATTTCTACTGACATCTCAGGCTCACTGGTGCATGTGAGCCTTAAGGCCCGATCAAACGGTCACAACATTTGTCACAACATTTTCACAACATTTGTTGTGAGCCGATGTTGAGACCGTTTGACCACCCCTCACAACAATGTTGTGAGATGTTGTGAATGTTTGAATTATTTTAAACTTTGTCTCAACATCGTCACAACATTTCTTTGTTCTTGAAATGTTGTGAGGTTGTTGTGGCCGTTTGACCGGGCATGGTCACAACATGTCACAACAAATGTTGTGAGGGAGGATGTTGTGACCGTTTGATCGGGCCTTTAGATGATTAAAACTATTTTTTGATTAAAAAAAGGGTTTCATGCATGTTCAAAACTGATATAAATGTTACTTGGAACGCTGCATGTTTCATCCAATAACCCTAGGATTGAAATTTTGCCATTCAAAATCTTAGAGAAGTTATGTTTATTGTGTTGTTTGTGTTGGAAATTTTGCATAATAATGCAAATGGTTATGAAATTGTATCTACAGTATATATATTTGTGTGACTTTACGTTCTTGAACTGTTGTGCTGAGTCGACTTGGAGCTATTATGTTGAATTAATTTAATGTTGAATCAATGAGGCTGATTCTCAAATATAACATCATGCACAAATAACACAACTGGAAAATGAAACAATCCAAAATACAGATTAATACTGGTGAGAACTTACCCTCCTTAGCTATCGAGGATTTAATGAAAACTATCATTTTTTTAAAGTGTTGGGAACTTTCACAAGATAGCGATGGCGCTTTTGCCCGAAACTTTATGTTTGAAGTTATGCAGCAGACCGCTGGAGGGTTGAATAATACGCAATCTAACAGTGTGATCAATCTGCTCCTATGGACCGGATGCCGAATTTGAATAACAATACTTTAGAAAACCTAAGCCTCGTGCTTTTGTTTCCAGACAAAGGATTTCTCCCATCAATGCGAGGCTTAGATTTTCTAAAGTATTGCTATTCCTAGCCTCCTCCGCAGGCAACTCTTACATAAAGGCACGAGTGAGAGACTGGTACGGAGGACAAAAAGGTGACTGAGTGGGGTGCCCAGTGCCCGCTCTTTTGTTCCTTTCTTGCCCCAGACCCCGGAGACCCAGGAGTTGCCTGCGGAGGAGGCTATGCTATTCCAATTCGGCGCCATTTATGCAATCGGTCTATTGACAGGCAAGTTTGATCACAGGCGGACCATCCTATGTTTGATTGGTCAGTGTTTACATTATTCAGGTCACGAACTACAGAGGGACTACAGACTTACTGTGACGGCAGGTTGTGACGGTTGAGATTTGGTTCACTAGTTTAGATTTAAGAGTCAACTTGATCTGTATTGTTCAATAAAGTTTAAAATATATGTTAATAGAGTCATGTGTGCTGTTATTTTGTCATTCCGGGCTGTTTAAGACGTTTTTTGGCGAGATTAAAAATTCGGCCTCCGACCGAAGAGAAGAGGAGAAACAAGGCTTGCAACGGAGCAACCGGAAGCGGTTGTCTCCAAAACGAAGATCGAAGACCGAAGACCGAAGACCGAAGATCGAAGACCTAAAACCGAAGACCGAAATCTTCGGTCTTCGGTTTTAGGTCTTCGATCTTCGGTCTTCGGTCTTCGATCTTCGTTTTGGAGACAACCCGCGGAAGCCGCGACCGGCTCTAGTTCAAAATGGATTTTACGCCAAATAATGAAAATTCTCACCTGGCGGAGATCGGCATCTGATCAACTAGATCATTTTCTATGTCTTGACCGAGTTTGGGTTTCATCCCTCCAATTTCGATCGAGAAAAGCGATGCTGAAATGAAGCTTTCTGCGTATGATCACCCACAGTGTAAATATATTTCACCTTGATTCACCCCTACGATATGCACGTGTCCTTATTCACCACTTCTCTCTCTACATCACGTGATGTCGGTCGTCAGCGGGCTAACCCACAGGCAGTCCAAAGTCACGTTTCGTTCGCGCGGTAGGTAGGTAGTACTAAGCGGCGTTGCGTAAAATGACGGTTGAGAATTATGATGATTTGTAAGGGAATTTTTATCACTGGGGAGATTTTGCCGTATTTTAATTTAGCTTAACCCTAGTCTGCCTGGGCTTATTTTTCGTTTGTAAGCCTGGGGTATCTCGAAAAGTATTATGAAACTTATATGGTGTGTAAAGCATCCAAAAATGTTTCTGATTTTAGTGACAGTCACGTGTCAATTATGACGTCATTACACGCCATGATGACGTCATACATTTAAAAAAATCCGCCATATTGGATCCTCATATCTGTCTAAATTTAATAAAACGTACCTCCCGAAATTTCATACAAAACTATAGATTTCATGCAAACAGAGCTTTTAATAGCGGCTAATAAGAGGTCAAATAACGTGAAATTACTCTATCGTATGTCTTTTTAGACCAAGCATACTAAATTTACGGCATTGTTATTGAATCGTGAGTTCTACAATTTATAATTAAAATGCTTGCAACATGAAATGTGATACCAAGGAAATCAAACCAAAACTGTAATTCGGAGAGCTGACCTGAAGCTTTCTAAAGCGATACATCGCCTCAAATGAACTGGAAAAGAACCTTACACATGGACGAAGAATTAATTCCTAAACATTCAGGATTAAAAGAAACACTGACTCATTTTAAATATGTAGCAGAGAGACTGAGAGAGTGTTCGATACGTCATATGGCTAATGTCAATTTCAAAAACACCGGAACCCACGCTATCAAATAGCTTAGCACCGACAAATCACAGAAATATCTACCCACGTGAACAGCTAAAACTCGTCAAACGAAAATTTTTTACTCACATGAGCGCTTGAAGTCAACTTGAAGCCAAACTTCGCGACTGCGAACTTTGCTGTTTGTACGGCCATTTTAACCAATACCCCGGATGTGCAAAGCACCCGTGAAAAGGGGAAGCCAGCCTTCCGTTATATCAACAGATTTTTTTATAAGACTTTAGCCACAGAACATTTCAAGCCAAATCACGTTTAGGAACGCCAATAAATGTCCGCTTAATTCCATATCCGAGCCCTACGTTGATGTGGCTAAAGTCTTCTGCTGTCTAAAAAAAGCCCGCATTATCGTTACCGATCAAACAACCAAGTAATTGTCAACCCGTGAAGGATTCGTTTGAGGTAGGATAATAGACGACGCATAACCAGCTAATCGTAAGACTTCCACCTTCTCTGGACTTAATGATGTCCTCCAGTGCACTTTTTTTGAAGACAGCAATACAGAAAGCTACAAATCGGCTCGCTTCTCCGAATCCGCCCGCGCTACTAAGATTCAAATCAACAGCCGTTTACCTTCGTTCCTATCGGAGAAGAATGGGGCCGAGAGAATAAATCAATATTGGGCGTGGACAACTAAGCTAAGGGAAACTTAACACCAGGTTGGGTGGGTGGGTGGGTGGGTAGGGTGTACTAAACCATTACTGAAAAAGATTATTGAAACATTAGCAGGCAGATGTGATGCCAACTAGGGCGAATAACCTCCCCCCCCTCCCCCCCCCCCCCCCCCTACTGCCGCCCATAAAACCTTTGTAAATTGAATAAATTTAGCCATTTCCCTCAGGTACGTTTTGTAAAATTTAGACAGATATATATCACACTGATCCGGTACAAATAGTCTATAAATGTAATTTGTGTCACGCAACGGCATTTCAGACCCATCTGGAAACGTACGATTTTCGTACATTTTCCTTTCGTTTGTGGAAGAGACGCCAGGAAAAAACTAAAAAAGCTAAAAAAACGATCTGTATCTCGAAAAGTATTCGTGCTATAAAAATTAACTCTTATGTGGTGTATAAATAATTTAAACATGTTTATTTTAGTGACAATCACGAATCAATTATGATATAATATCACGCCAAAATAACGGCATACTTTAAAAATATCCGCCATCTTGGATCCAACAAAGAAAGGCTGACTGTACGGTTGGGATAAATGTGAATATATATAAACAATAGCCTCCATTTGGCGAGGAATATACTCGGATATTTTGTCCGCGGACATTATCTGTTCCGAGAAGCTCACGCTTCTCGGAACAGATAATGTCCAAGGACAAATATCCGAGCATATTTTTGAAGCCAAATGGAGGCTATTGTAGTTATTATCCTTCAAATATTTTCTCACAAGGCCGCTCTGTTTGCCGTGGAAGATCTCGGTCGGCCGTGCTATTAAACATCAAAAATAATTCTGTTGGCGTTCAAAAATATTTCTAGTCTGTTCAAAACAATCAGTTTTATTTAATTTAGCAATTTATTTGAGACGAAAACTGAACCTGCGAACGTGAAACGCAAATTTTCAAAACTGGGGAATACACTTGGGAATATCACCCGGATATTCCCCAGTTTTGGCTGCGTCACGTGACGTGTTTAGACCAATAGCGCGCGAGAAAAAATTTTGATGGATTATAATAAAAAAATACATATTTCA